>JAODKM010000042.1:15062589-15073395 GCA_026780845.1 Petrocephalus sullivani
AAACCGATAACCGATAATGGCAAAATGCTTAAATATCGGGAAAAATATCGGTAAACCGATATATCGGTCGATCTCTAATCCTAACTGATAAAGAAATTAATGTAGAAATGGATATAATGCTTTCTGTCTTACTGAATCTGAGTATTACGTGCTTGGATAGGAGTTATAATATGATGACATCAAGAAAGGTATGTCCGTATGATCCTGTCAGTGGAACCAGAATGACCTGTTGAATGACACCCCCTCGTGGTCAAATGAGTCAATGAGGAAATAATAAAAAAATGTCCCATAGTCATAAAGGCATTCCCTTGGGCAAGAGTTCTAAACATTTCATTATTTAATCCCTGGTGGAAAGGATGAAGTAATCTTTTCCCCATTTATGCAAATCAGTATATCAGTCTCCTTCAGGTCTAACTCTAAAAAATGCCATCCTGATGTGTTCTCCCGGTAGCAGAGTGTAAGGAACTCACACTACGGCAGGTCTTTATGAGATCTGCTCCATCTTCCACGATACCCTGACCTTTCTGGTTATATATCATTGGTAGTCCTCAGTCTGAAGAAGCATGTAGGATAATGAATATCTGACCTCAAAGTGTACACTGGGGTGGTGTGTGAACTGGTACAGGAAAGGGCTTTATGGACGGCATGGAGCAACACATGATGTCTCGGTCACTCACTTACCTCTCACTTACCTCTCCCTTAGGGGCTTTTGTCATTTGCTGGACCCCTGGATTAGTGATCCTGCTGCTGGACGGCATCAAGTGTCAGAAGTGCTACGTGCTAAGCTTCAAAAGCTGGTTTCTCCTCCTTGCCACCCTCAACTCGGTGATGAACCCCATCATCTACTCCTACAAGGACAAGGAGATGTGGAGGACCATTAAAAACATAGTACGGTCTTTGGCTTGTCTCAGGCACAGGGGCAGATCAAGTAATAAGCAGCAAGGCCTCAAGCCCCATTCAGACACTGTACCCATCCAGGAAATGAGTCCTGAGACCCAGTGCTCGGTGATGGACAGGCTTCAGGAATGAACCTACTGTGAGCCCGAGAGGAAACGAGAAAATGCTAACCCTACCGAATTTTGTTTCAGATGAATCTGGACCCCTTAGCCAAAGACCAGGCCTACTGGATATGCATATTATGTAACTTGCGTTGGACTTCACTTCTGGTGGAGACCGGTCCTTGAATTGGCCAAGTATGCAGTACCAGCACCTTTTGGTCGTTCTCTTCAGAGTACTGGTATCTCTCAATATCTGCTGATACTGAATAACAAGGGAAGTACTGGCAACTGGTGCTGAATAACAAGGGGAGTACCAGCACCCAGTGCTGAGTAACAAGGGGAGTACCAGCATCCGGTATTGAATAACAAGGGGAGTACTGGAAACTGGTGCTGAATAACATGAGGAGTACCAGCACCCGGTGCTGAATAACAAGGGGAGTATCGGCACCCGGTACAGAGTAAGAAGGGGAGTACCGGCACCCGGTTCTGAATAACAAGGGGAGTACCGGCACCTGGTTCTGAATAACAAGGGGAGTACCGGTACCCAGTACTGAATAACAAGGGGAGTACCGGCAACTGGTGCTGAATAACAAGGGGAGTACCGGTACCCAGTACTAAATAACAAGGGGAGTACCGGTACCCAGTACTGAATAACAAGGGGAGTACTGGTACCTGGTACTGAATAACAAGGGGAGTGCTGTTACTCAGTACTGAATGACAAGGAGAGTACCGGCACCCAGTACTGAATAACAAGGGTGGTACCAGCACCCGGTACTGAATACCAAAGGGGAGTATGGACACCTGGCACTTAACATGTACCAGCACCTGTTTTTCCCCACTTCAAGCACTAGGGGGGGTTAATGGATTTCCTTTTAGGAAACAGGTGGGGGGAAGCTTTTACAAATCAAATTTTGCAGATGATTTCAAGAATTATTTTATTATAGACAGACTGCAGTTTATGTTAAATTTTAATGGGTTACACAAATATCAATCCACCTTAGAAAATTACCACTGTATTGTGTTCATCATGCTGCCTTCTGAGCAGAAGTCCTGAACCTGATGTCCTGTCCTGATTGTCCCCCTGTCTTGTGCCCTGTGCATTCTGGGATAGTCTATATTAGCTTATATCCCGTCCTGATTGTACCCCTATCTTATGCTTTGTGCATTCTGGGATAGTATATATTAACTGGTGTCCGGTCCTGGTTATCCCCCTGTCTTGTGCCTTGTGCATTCTGGGATAGTCTATATTAGCTGATGTCCTGTCCTGATTGTCCCCCTGTCTTGTGCCCTGTGCATTCTGGGATAGTCTATATTAGCTGATGTCCTGTCCTGATTGTCCCCCTGTCTTGTGTCCTGTGCATTGTGGGATAGTATATATTAACTGGTGTCCTGTCCCAGTTATCCCCCTGTCTTGTGCCTTATGCATTCTGGGATACCCTCAGACACAGTGATCTTTGTGTGCTATCAGTTTTGACTGTCTTCTACATTTCTACAAAACTCAAGTGCTATGTTAATGATTTACCTCTCAAAACTTCAGATTCCAACAATGTGACAGCTTTATTATCGCGACACTGTCCTGCACCACCATGTCAAAGAACAATCTCCCTGTGGACATTTTATGGAGTGGTGTGCTATGACTTCTGAATCTGAGAAACGTGTGTAACGTGAAGCCTCAACTGAAACTGTATAGTACTAGGTCATAAATGAGTCACTGAAATGTAGTCCCAAAATATGGGTGTTCAGTCCATTAAATTATGCTCAGGGATAACATTGTGGTGTAAGGTTTCATGTTCTATTAGGAACCTGAGTATGTCTGTGCATGTAAAAACAACTTGTGTGGAAAGCAAAATGGCCTGTGCATCCTGTCACAACAAGAATAAGAGTAATAATAATAATAATAATTATTATTATTATTATAATAATTCAATTCCCTAAGCAACTGCCCAGTTCCCCACATCAGTCTCTACATGTGTTAAACCCTGGAGCAAAGTACATCCTCAAACTAAATCTCTGCAGTGCATTGTTAGATGCTACAAGTATACTGTACTGTGTGAAAGTTTTAGGCAGCCATACAGACTGATGTTTAAAGGCACGCTTGTTATGCCTGTTTGTGTTACCTTAGCCATTTCAAAAACGCTACAAAAATCACCCCATTATTTCTACCAAACATCTACTACACCCATGTATTTTATTTTATTTGACCACTAGCACACCTCGTATAACTAATCAATATTTCATTGACTTTTTAAACAAATTAAAATATTTAAGTGATTTGGTGGTGAAATTGAACAATTTCGCTTTTTGGGACCTTAAGCGGTGTTCATCTAGCCATCCAACTAGATATCAGTAACTTTTTGGAGAACAGAGGAAATTCTTACTCATTTTTATTGTATTATTCTTAAACTGCATTTGCCCAAATTGTGTTTTTGTTCATATTAGTAGCTAGTAAAAGTGCACTTAATACCCAGATAAATAGCTGTAGACATTTTTTTTGACTGCCTAAGACTTTTGCACTGTACTCTAAATACTAAAATATGTATCTGGAGAGGAATGCTGTTAGCTGAATTGATTTCTTGAAATTGCACACATTGTGCTTGAGTGTGAGTGTGTAGGTGTACGTGCCCAGATATGGTTTGTCCCAACACCCCCACACCCACCAATAAATGTTAACTATGTTTCTCCTCGAAGACCAAACAATACTTCACAATACTGCTAACAGTTTCTCGTTATGAAGTAAGTTCTCAGTTACAGCCTTTATGAACTCCCCGTGTTAAAGGAGGATTTCCCCCTCCGGACTGATCTACTCAGTGGTGCATCACTCTTCTTGCCCCAGAGACTCTAACAGCAGCAGGTGAAACTTGTAACGAATGCATGGTCACAGACAACTGCAGAAATGTCCGTACATTCTGAATCTTCTGTGTTTTACTGGCTGATTGTGACAGATAAACAGCAGCCACCAAGCATATATGCTGGAGGGGCAGGGTCACACGGGTCCCACGGGGGCGGGGGCGGGTGCAGGGGAGGGCGTATCTACACCCAACTGGATGGCATTCAAAAAATGAGGTAAGGGCTCAGCTGCTTTGTGCTGGTGGGGGGCTTATGTAAGCTAATTGCTTCCATTTACTGGCCTCCAGACAGCACATGTCACCCTGGCCTCGTTTTCTGCTGCCTCTCTCACAATTAGGCCCCTACACCATGTCAGGAACTTTATCTACTTTAATACGCGAGTCCAGAACCATTCAGAATGAGCACCAGCACGAAACAGCAAAACTTCTGTATGTCTGTGTTTTTTTCTTTTAAATCCGTTTCTGCCTGCTGTGTTTATTTCACTGGTTCCTCTAGCAACGCACACAGTTATGCAAATGAAAATCTGACAACACACTTTGCAATTAAGATGAAACCGCAGAGGCACTAATCCAAACTACGCGATCCTAGCTATAGGTCTGTCCTCCGGGATAGCCATTATTTGTTCGTTCGCGTGTTATTTTTAATATTTGGTATGCGCAACTTTGGAGAATGTAATAAAAAAAAGCACCACAAAACCACACGTATTATTACAAGACGGCTGCTTAGGTACGTACGTTCGCTGTTTATGCGCAAAAACACCTATCTTATATCTATGCACCAGCACTGCATGTGTGTACACGGATCATATACATACATACATAAATAAATATAGTCATAGTTAAATTATGACGCCTAGTGGCTGGGCGTCGTCCAATAGGGTGTGCAGGTGTTGGTTGCTTGACAACACGGTCGCCAATGGCGGCCGCGCTTCTTGTTGCGCCCGGTAGTCGTCAGACTTCAAACCTGCGAGCCAACCTGCGCTCGGCTGATAGGAGGGAGTCGGTGGCCGGTCATGGAGCAAGATTAACGAAAGACGTCGCAGGCAGCGGCCGGTGGGCTCGGTTTCGGCGTCTCCGCCGCCGCTTTTCGGACGCGTCCCGTGTCCACGGCGTGAGTTTAATACAATTCGAACAATAATCGTCCGATGGCCGCGCGTTTGCCGCTGGTTATTAGAATGGGGTTTTCACTCGGACTGGGTCGTGTCGCAGCCGGGCGTTAAGCTGATAAGCCGCCGCCTATAGCAGAAATATACGGTCGATGAGTGTGTTTCTAACGCGCTGCCGGTCTGGGCTCCGCCTGGGACTTGGCCGCACAGGTGGCGTGCCCGGGTTCGGTGTTCTGAGCAGGTGAGTGCATGCGGTAAGGTGCATGATCACCTGTGTGCCTGCGTGGGCTGCCGAAGCCCGGAGGGGGAAATGCTGCCACGATGGATCATTCCGGCGACGCGCCGTGATGAACTTGTTACATAGTATCGGAGCGGCCTCATTCTAACCCGGTACGTCGTAAACAGCCCTGTCCAGGTACCGCGGATCTCCCCCCCCTGAATGTTCGCATGTCTGCTGTATTCTCCGTCTCAGACGGAGGCGACGTCGGCGGGCCGAGATTACGGTGGGTCGCGGCCGCTCCGGGTTCCCCGCTAATCTGCAGGTCAGGTTTGGTCTGATCTGGAGGTAATCCGGGTCTCTGTCGCAGGGCAAACCGTTTAATAGCTAGTTTCTTATCCCAGGTGTCCCTAATTGATGTCGCCTGTCAGCGCCCTGTGTGCTCTCTGATTTGGGGAAGCGCATAAGCGCAGTAAAAACTAATGACGCTGCATGCGTAAGTTAAAAGACAATGTTTGAAAAACGGCGACGTGTTTACAGGTCCTAATACTGATCCTGTGTGTGCAGTGTGGGAGAATGGCTCTTGTGTGGACTGGCATCTGCGAGTTGGATTGATGGATCACTCCCCACATATACCCTATATTCACAATTTGATATATATAAACCGGTTTTGTTAGGTAAGTGTAAAACATGGCTGAGCTCGTTTTGCCAGTTAATGATTTCTTCATCAGGTTTACTTTGTTTGGTTATATTTAAAAACACGTGCTGTGTGTACATCTGTTCCTGTGTACTTGACAGGATCCAGATCTGAAACTAATGACTTAACGCCGGCGTGCAGAAGGTCCAAAGTCTGCAGAGGCAGGAGCGCGATCTCATTACTCGATAGATCACCCCCCCACCCCGGACCCTTGGGTGCTGCTTAATCTCATGTTTATGTGGGACGCTAATCTGGCACACTGTGCACCGTCTATTTCAGGACCTGTGTGCTCAGAAGCCCTTCATGCGTCGCCCTCGTCCTACAATCGCCATCTGCCTCCCAGGTCTTCTCGCCCCCAGCGGATATGGGAGATAGGTGGACGCCAGCAATGCCGGAGTCTTCGCTGGGTAAACGTTCGTCTCCTGCGCATTCATTAATCTAAAGGCTGTTGGCCGGATTCTGGATCCTTTTTGCAAATTAATGTGTGGAATTGCACCCCCCCCCCTCAGCTCGGGCGCCTGTTTGCTCTATATAGCTAACCTCCTTTTTGAAAATGGACCGAATGGAAACCTTTTAAGGGTGACTTGCTTTTCTTAACCCTCTTGTAATTGGCGACCGTTGAAGGGCATGAAGGACAGTTTTGGCCCATGGAACAAAGGTTTCATGGAGGCGCGCGCCGTATTTCAGTAACATGCCATTTGCAAACGTGGTTACCTGCAGAGAACGAAACTGTCACTTGGCCTGATGTTGTGTCTGTAGCCTTTCGCTAATGGAGCCCCCCCCGATAATTTGCATGTTTAAATATAATTATTTTGGTCATACTGGTGCAGGAAGTTCACACCTTTCCCCCATTTTTTATTTTAACAGAGAACTCAAACATGTCCTGCAACTCTTCCAGGCTAACTTATCCCCCGAGGAATCACACTCACTCCTCGATGCCTTTGTCCAAACAGTCCTACAGCGTTTTAAGTGCCTTCTGCTCGGAGGGGAACATAGCGCAGTGCATCTCTTACATCAATCAGGTAAATGGCTGCAGACAGTATGCAGATGTTTGCAAACATTTAGCTGTTTAACAGTTACACCGGAAATGTATCTTCTAGCGAACGGCAAGGCTTTTGTGTATATTTTGGAAAATGTTTAAAAAAATTTCTACTTGAATTGGAAACGCCGTCCGGATTCGACATTCCTAGGAGGTGTCCTCGTTGGGCTTCCCCGCCGTGTGTAACGAGCTGGGCGGCGATCTGCGAGCCGTGCCGGTCCTGAACACCATGTACGAGCTGCTACAGCTGCACCGGCGCAGCGTGCGCGCCCTGGAGGAGCTGGAGACGGAGCAGCTGAGGATCGGCAGCCACCAGGAGCACCTGCAGCTCTGCAACTCCCGGCTGAAGGTGGCGCGCCGCCGCTGCGCGCATGCGTGCGTGCGTGGGGGGTAGCGGCGCGCGCGCAATTACCGCTCATCATTTTAGCCATAATGAAAGATGAAACCCCGAAGACTGATTACGGATGTTTAATAGTATGTATAGCGTTTCTAATCTGCCGATGGACAGTCTTAATTTATAGTCACTTTCCGTGCTTGACTGAATTACGAATTTGAAATATTGATTTTTTTTTTTCTCTGCAAAATGAGTTGATGACCGTAAAAAGGAAACTGTAGTAATTGCATTACTACGGAGTACGTGCAGAATTTAAAGTCCGGCTCTGCGATTGTCGCTTCTAGGAGCAACTCGAGCAGTCCCGGAGAGAGAACACGGGGCTCTATGAACGGGAGAGGCAGCTCCAGATGAAAGTGAAGAGCTTACAGAACTGCCTGAAAAACGAGAAGGAGGAGGTGAGGACGTGCGCCGCCTTCTGCGAGTAGCTGCAAATTTATTTCTAAACTCTGGTTTGTTGAGTATTTTTGGCTGTGGGCAAAAGCTGTTCGTTGGGTCACGTGTTCTGTAAATTGTACGAGCACGTATGGTCTTGTATACCTGCATTGTCTGCTCGTTTGATCAAAGTCTTTTTGAAATGGATGATAATTAATCTTTCATGACTGGTACAATTGAAGTATAAATCTTTCACATCGTGTGTTGTGTGAACCTTTGTGACTATTCACAGAACTTTGGCTATGCCATATGTTTACCTGAATTGGTGTTGAAGGTGTAATTCAGTTTGTGCACTTAAATTTCAACAATGTGTTAGTACACACTGTCAGGGAAAAAAAGGTACAACCCTGGTGCAGTTTTCTTCCGCAAGGTACAAATAATGTTCCCACAATGGTACAAAAAAATATCGTCCAGTTCTGTAACTTAAATTGGAGCAGTGCTTCCCAATCCGGTCCTCGGGGACCCACAGTTGATCTGGGTTTTTTTTTCTCCTTGAGGACTGTATTGGGAAATTATGAATTAGACTATTAGGTACATTTACCTACAGCTAGGATAGTTCCAGACCCTTGAGGGTACAGGCCCAGTGACAAGTATTTGTACCATCAGAGGTACAAATTGGTACTTTTTTCCTGACAGTCTACCTTGAAATACCCGGTTACATTTATTGTGCTGTCTATAAATCATTTAAAATGTCAGCACAAGGTAACTGGGAAGAGATTGTGGTCCAGTGATCGACCACAGTGAGGTATACCGTAGACTCATAATCTCAGAACAGTGGGTTTTGCTAATCGATCCATAAACTGGTTTTTAACATTCCTATAATTTAGGCGACATCCTTCCACTGTCAGTCAGCATAGTGATCCTTGGTGCTGGTAGGTTTCCATGTAAAAGCTCCCATAGAAGAGCTTTGAAATTCAGGGAGGCTAAGAACCCTGTAGGTGCAGGGATCTGTGGGCTTCTGCTGATAAGTTCTAAATGGAGTTGTGCACAGCTCCAGGTGGCCAAATGGAACATGGGTGTTTACAGTAATCTATAAGGTTTGTAGATGTGGTGCTCTGGGCGATTCCTGATGCAAGTCCGGCATGGTGGGATGTTTTGTTCCTCAGCACCTGCTGTTACTGCTGCGGTGTCCTGGCTGCTTCAGTGTTATCAGCAGCTTTTGGAAACGCTGCTGTAGAGGATAGTGCCAGGGCGTTTATCTGCAGTGTGTGCTGAGCGGAAAGTGGGTCATGCAGTGAGGCCCACTCCCAGTTTAAGTGGTGCACTAGGACCTGAAGCCCTTCAACACCGGGATTCGGCGCAGAAGAATAGATTGGCCTTTTTAGTTTCTAACCTTTTCTGGTCTGGCATGCCCCCCCCCCCCCTCGGGCTCACAAATAGTCTGTCAGGACTGGAATGGTACTGAGTCTTGGAGTTACTGCTGACATTTCATCTGGTTACAGTAAATGCAGTGAAGGGGCCGACCTTCTGAGATCTGGAAAATCAAACTGAGCACACAGATTGATCAGTTATTATGCATTCAGTTTTAAGGCTAGTCGTGCAGCTAGTAAATCTTCAGGTCCTATAGCTCAGCCATGCAATTTTACGACAAATTGCACTCTCCAAACACTTTTTCACTCATCACAATTACCTAGGGGTCACCTTGGTCATCTAAATAGTCCCACGTTGAACATTTAGGTTTTTCTGGAATTCATTGGACACATTTCAGTACTTGGTGTGCATGTAGCCCTTATGAAGTGTTTCTCCTGAATTCTGTACCAAGATCAGCCCACAGGGGTTGACAAGGGTGTCTTTGGAGACCGGCTGCAAGTAGGTTACTATGCGTGGAGCTAATTTTGGCTACGTGTCTGTGTGCAATCCTTGTTGGGCGACTTGTACCAGGTTTGTGTATTTTTGTCCAGACAGCCTGGAACTTCTGCATGTTCTGATGTCTTGGTTTACTAGAAAACCCCACGATTCCACATTAAGATGGAAGGATTTGTATTTAAATGGCGTGTGGAAAATCAACCTACTTCAGAAGGAATTTAGGTCTCGCAGGTGTGAACTATTTCTGTCAGCCGTGTTGTCCTTGCAACAAACTTTTGAAGAATTTTACCGTGTTACTGGAAGCAAACCTGTGTCCCAGTTATGCTTGCCTGTGGGGAAAACCTGTGCAGTTATCATGCGTGCAAATCAGCCTGCCAAGTGGCCGTCGCTCTTGAAAAGGCTCTTCTGTTTAAAACGCACATGCAAACCTTTGACTCTGATTCACAGTGGCCTGTCATGTCTCTGCCCAGGCTGTCCAGGAAGTAAAGGGGCTGTGAAAGCCTGCAAATACAGTAGGCTGAAAAACGTATAGCTGGATTTGAAGTGTGTCTGTGTGTGTGTGTGCCTCATTTTAGTGTTCGTTATCCATCTTGCCTCGCTCTTACTTGAAGGGACCCTTATCTTAGCTGGATGATTAATGCATGCAGCTCCTTACAGTTTTGTTTTTGTGGCACTGGAGTGGGCTTTATTCTGATGTTAAAGGGTATGTTTGAAGATGAGTAACACTATGCTATGAGCTGGGGTCCCCTTACCAACGGCAGGGGGCAGGATCAGTATCCACCATAGGAATTAACAAGTGGGCCTTAACTGGATTTTATCAGAAAAGATTTTGTCTTGGACATTTTATACACATGCTGGGATTCGTGCTGGTGGCATCAAAGAGGCAGGCTGGCTGATATTGGTTATGTGGTGTGGGTATAGATGTGTGGGGGGGATATGGTTATGTGGTGTGCGAAGGCAGGGCTGAATCGTTACAGCTAAACTGGAGGGGAAGTACAATGTCTTTTTTGTATGGTCTTTTTTTTTTTTTTTTTTGCTGCTTTTTGCCAATTTTTTTTTACATGTTTTCAAATATTGCTAATATTTGTAAATGTTCATCGAATTTGAAATTCCAATAACAGGTTAGAAAATTGTTCCATATATTTTAGGGCCTCTGTTGCACAGGGGCCCTTGGAATCAACCGCCCGCGCCCCCCCCCCTAGGTTCCAAGCAAACGGGCATGCCGGGATTCGCGAGGGACGGCAGACCCCCCGCCCGCCCTCCCGTCCCGA
>JAODKM010000042.1:15076423-15107539 GCA_026780845.1 Petrocephalus sullivani
ATCAATGGTTCATGATGTGGTTCAATAGAGTAGTCCGCCCCCTCCCCCCCAATCTGCTGGTAATTCATTCCAATATGTCATGAATAAGTGAACTATCCACAGACCCCATGTATAACATGATTATTGTGTACTTGCATCGGTAACGTTAAATTGATCAATTACGCACAGTAGGACATTGCCAACATTAAATATAGTAGTAATGAAGTACATTGTACATTTTTCACATTACATTGTATAACATGTATCATGGGATGACTGCAATGAAAATCATGCTTTTTATATACCTCAAAGGATGAAGGAACAATGGATGAACACACTGCTACACCATGCATGTCCACTTAGGAAATGGCCAAAATCGGTACCTTTCACCCTTAACGATGTCTGTAGTCTGAATTACAGTGCTCAACTTCCACCAGGTGCAGAAGCTACAGAACATAATATCAAGTCGCGCCACTCAGTATAACCATGACATGAAGAGGAAGGAGAGGGAGTTCACCAAACTGAAGGAGCGGCTCAATCAGCTTTTAATCGACAAGAAGGACAAGCGTCTGGGTACGGCTCCTGCGCGGCTCTGCCCTCGGGCTGCCGGCCAACCCATTCCAAAGCCATCGGAGACCTTGCTCCCATGTTTCTTGGTCACTTTTTGTGTGAATATTGGGAATGGATTTCACGTGATAAATTTAATCCTTTTTTTTTTTTTCTTTTTCCTCCAGCTATTGAAGTCTTGAATTACGTGGGGAGATCTGATGGGAAGCGGAGCCTCTGGAAGACCGGGAAGACGGAAGCCAGGTCCAGTGCTGCCTCAGAGTCTGTGTCTGGAGATCAGAAGTTTTAATGCTGACGGCCTTGTGCCTGCTTTTTTTCAGGAACGAGGGTGAGATGTACCAGACCCTTCTGAATGATTATGATAGGCGGCAGAAGGAGCTGATGCTGGAGAACGCGGAGCTGAAGAAGGTCCTGCAGCAGATGAAGAAGGAGATGGTCTCTATTTTGAGTCCGAGGAAGCGCAGCTCCAAAGGAGAGACAATCGAAGACAGCCTCGAGCTGGTTACTATCACCCTCCCTCATCTCCGTTTCATTTTGGGAATATTCAAAATCCATGGCTAAGTGTGGGGGCGTGTCTTGCAGCCCGGGTCTGAAAATGAGGAGGAGGTGTGCGACTCGAGCCGGGAGAGCCTGGAGCTGTCGTGTGAGCATGCCCGCGAGCAGCTCACCAACAGCATCCGGCAGCAGTGGCGGCGGCTGAAGAGCCACATGGAGAAGCTGGACAATCAGGGTGAGCGTCTGGCGGGATGTACCATTATCGGCTTTTATCGGGATGTACCATTATCGGCTTTTATCGGGATGTACCATTATCGGCTTTTATCGGGATGTACCATTATCGGGTTTGGGGGGGTGATGAGGTAATGCAGACCATAGCTGTAGACTGCCATCCCATTTCCAATAGGATCTACTTGACTGTAATCCATGCTGATTTGATTGCGGTGCAATCACTGAGCTCTAGGCATCTTGGCTTCCCCTAATAGTCTCCATTTAATTACTGCTGTGTCACTTATGGGCTGCATCTTTCATTTTCTCCCTCGCTTTTTTTTTCTTTCTTTTCCGAAAGGGCTTGATTACGTGTTTTGAAATGAATCGGTCTCTTGCTCACTGGGTTACCAGGAGCTGGTAAACCCAGGTTATGCTAATTACTGACCAATTTTTCTATGAAGCACCCTGATTTTCATTAAAAGGCTCAGAATTCAATAGGTCTAATCAATAGCGCAGTACATTATACGCCGCATGAGCAGATGGATGTTTTCGGAGTCATTTGGACAGGCGAGTACTTTTGTTCATTTGGTTAGGTGTCTGTGCAGGTGTCCAGAAGGTCATGGGTTCAAATCCCGTGGCTAGCGGTGCCATTACTGGCCAAGGCCTTTAAGCCGAACTGCTCCAGGGATACTGACCCTGTGCTCTTACCTCAGGCTTTATTCATCGTATGTTGCTTTGGACCAACACATCTGCTAAATGGAATCCTGTGCAATCTGAGTGTATTGACAGATTGATTATTTAAGGCTCTGTATGCTTTACTGAAGAGCTGACTTTGTCAGGTTGTGTAGTAGTTGAATTACAAATGTGCCGAGTTAAGCAGTTTTAAAAAAAATGTCCCTGGCACTAGTGGCGTTTTTATTTTCATATGAAACCATTTGTTTTATGTGCATATTTTTTTTCTTATTACTTTTAAGCTTTTTTTTTTGTGTGTTCACACTTTATTTTTCTGTTAGTTAGTAATGCCATTTCAAGGGACACTCAGTTTTACAGCAGTTTTACTGCTATTATGTGCCCAATTCTATATTAATCTGCTAAACCATTTTTATTTCGATGATTTTTTTTCATCAAATTTCAACTGAAATAAAATATCTTCTAGTTTTTATTTTTCACTAACAACAATAACCCTGCCTTGCACACAGCGTCCTTGGTGCAGAATGGCTCACTGGGTGATAATGAAGTCATTTCCAGGAAGAGCCACGAGGAGACTGTGGAGAAGCTGAAGCTGGAAATCCAGCAGTGCAAAGACTTCATTCAGGCTCAGCAGCAGCTGTGGCAGGTATGACCTGGAGAGCCCGGCCTGAAGTGGCCGTCCGCTGAGTACTGTCACCTTCATGACCCTCCTGGCCCTCTGCTCCCCCCCGACTGAGTGCAGCAGCAGCTCAGCTCCCCATGCGACGACGAGACTGCCGCCCTCCTGAACGACTGCTACATGCTGGAAGACAAGGAGCGTCTGAAAGAGGAGTGGAGGCTCTTCGATGAACAGAAGAAGAATTTTGAGAAGGAGAGGAGGAATTTCACAGAAGCTGCCATTAGACTGGGCCATGAGGTACTGGGCATAATGTTTGCAAATGCTGCGCTCCTCTCGTTTTAAGGAAGCATAAGCCGACATGGGTCCGAAATGACCGCAAACGTCTTCCTGCTTTACTTCCTTCAGAGGAAGGCATTCGAGGAAGACCGGGCAGTGTGGCTCAAACATCAGTTCCTGAACATGACGCCATTTCTGGACCGTAAGAAATCGCAAAGTGCCTTAAAGAGTGAGTGCCGTTTGGATGCGTGCCATCGCGGCAGAATGCGGAGGGGTGAAGTGGATCGCATGACATGGTCTTCACACTCTGCTCTCCCTCAGGTCCCGAGTCTGAAGTGAGTGTCGCTCCAGAGTCTCAGTATCTCAATGCTTTTTCTACCCCCAAAGTGGCGCCGGCAAAGATTCCGTCAACGACTGACCTCTACCGCACGCTCCGCCTCCTTCCCGAACATGGGTACCGTTCACTTTGAACATATAACTGCTTAATGCATTGTAGTACGGATATTTCAATTGGCCTTTGTAACATTTATTTATTTTTTTTATTTTATTTTATAGCTCACCTCGAACCCAACCAAAGAATGAAAACTGGCAGGACTCGGACGTCATCCTCAGCCGAGACGTCTCAGCCAAGTCGGGACTCTTGGGAGCGGCCGATTGCAGTATCTATTCGTTTGTTGGCACCGAGAGCAGCCCAAACTGACGCTTTGCACTTCGACTTTCTACAAACTTTATAAAATGCTGGCCCTATATCATCCATGAAGATTATTTTTTAAAACCGTTACATTGGCCATCTGATGCTTGAAAGAACATGCCAAAAACATATTTTATCTTTTTTTTTTTAACGATATTCAGTGACGTATTGGTCTTCACATGAGCCAGTTCTAACGTGTATGTGCACAGCTATCCTATGGAAGCATCTCGTATTAGACTATTTGACGGCTGATTGTAGTACAAGTAGTAATTCCAGATCTTCAAAGATGTTTTGTAGGTACTGTCTGTATATATTTGAGATTAGCATATTGTACATCTTTGGTTTATTTATTTTGTAATGTGTAGATCTTATGGGAGGAATTTTATGTAGCTAAGTTGCACATTTAACAATTTTATATCTCTATAGACTAATTTTATGGGATTTTTTCCCTCTTAGACCTTTTGGCAAATCCTTGGTGTTTGCATTACTCATGCTGCTCTTAGTCAATGCAATTAGCTTTTGGATTAAACATAATTAAAATGCATATAATAAACTTTTCACACGTTCCTTGTATTGATAATTCAAATGATTTAAATTGTGAATGCTACATATGAATAAAACGAAGTCCAATTTAAGATTATAGATCCCGGGATCTAGAATGATGTTTTCAACGGTTTGCTGTTTGCTGTGAAAGGATTAGTATGATTATTGCCCGCCAAAATGGCCACGTTTAAGCATTGGCGTTAAATAAGTATTTAAATCTGTTGTCCTGTTAGTTTCCTTGTAGTTCTCCAGACTTGACCATTGTGTGCGCCATCCGTTAAACCAAACTTATTTAGTATGTGGAATGTATACAGTTCTGTGAGTTGTGGAGGGAGAACCTCTATGTTCTTCCCAGTTGATTATGGGGTTTGTCAGGGGTGTGTTCTTGCTCCTACTCTGTTCAATGGTTGCAAGGACTGAGTGTTGGGCAGTGTTGTGGGGTCCAGTAGTTTTGGGGCTTCAGTTGGTGAGGAAAGATTTACTGATCTTGACTGCTGACGATGCTGTGACCTTCGCAGAGTCGACGGAAGCTCTGATCGAGACTCTTGAGAGACTGAGTGAGGAGTCTGGGTCTGAGAGTGTCCTGGTTAAAAACTAAGATTTAGGGCTTTAATGACCTCTTGGGCACAGCCATCAGCAGTGTATCTGTTTGCGGGGGGAGTGTCGACCGCGTTGAGAGGTTTACTTACCTCTGCAGCGACATTCATGTCTCTGGTGACTCTTCCTATGAAATCACTAGACGGATTGGGAGAGCATGGGGGGTCATGAGGTCGCTGGAGAAGGGTGTGTGGTGCTCCCGATATCTTTGCAAGCGGACGAAGGTCCAGGTCTTTAGAGTCCTGGTGCTTTATGGTTGCGAGACATGGACGTTATCCAGTGACCTGAGACGAAGACTGGACTCCTTTGGTATTGTGTCTTGTACTGAATCCTTGGGTACCTTTGGTTTGACTTTGTATCGAACGATCGGTTGCTCAGGGAGTCCCGAATGAGGCACATTACCTGCATTGTGAGGGAGCGCCAGTTGAGGCACTACGGCGCGACTCTGAGGATGATCCAGCTTGTAGGATCCGTAACACCTGGCTGCGGCAGATGGATGGCAATTTCTGGAGGGTGGGATTGGACTGCGTGTCTGCATGGGGGGGGTCGTTGTGTGGTGGGTGCGGCAACGCGTTGCGCCAGCGCATGCTCCCCAACCTGACCTGAATGTTAAGCCCGGAGGATTTGATCATTTACCTGAAATTTGAATGCTAGTTCAGAGGTTTTTTTTTTTTGTGACATATGCATGATAAACATTGGAACATTCAGTATTGATTCGCCAATTACACTTTCCGATTAATCCCATGCCATATTACCCTAACTGGCAATAAACTTATGAATAATGCTTAATTCAGCTGCCTGAGTTTTCAAAGTGTTCTGCGAGAATTGCGAGACTAACCTTACTAGACTAACCTTATCTTACTAACCACAGCGTCATCCTTCTAGCACCCGCCCATTAACATTTACGTCATCAAAAAAAAAATTAATACATACCTGTATATCATAATACAAAAGTGGGCTAAAATATCATTGTTTCCCAAATGATCATTCACATACTCCAAACTTGACTAAATTTAGTGTTCAAATAACTCGCTGAGATTACTTTTTGATGCATTTCCTTCAGGTCGTATAAAACTACAACAGACTTGATTCCCACAGCTAGAACATATAAATAGTATTTATTTAAAACATGAATAAATGCATCAAAGTCCTAATGCATAGGATGGCTGCTTTCTGTTCTGCTTCATTTTGGAATACTTAGTTTGAACATCTTAATCTATATTTTATGTAATATATAATCTTTATAAATAATATGATCTAGACTTTAAGCAATAAATATAGGGTTACTTGTTAAAGAAATGCAATGTAAAAGTTGTTTCAGTTCAGATACCATAAAAAGCACACTATATATATATGTATATATATATATAATTTTAATGGTATCTGAACTGAAACAATTTCATACTTATTCTTTACTTTTGGATTGATGTAGAACACCTATTTTAGGCGTTATATGGATGTAAAATTCCCCTGCACAAATGCTCTGTTTTTATTTAAAAATGACAATACTGTTACTTTGTATTTAATTTAGCTTAAAAAAATAATTCACTTTTTCACTTTGAATCGACTGAAAGTTTGAAAAGCTCAGACTGTTAATATGTAAAATTTGCTTGACGAATCAACTACAAATATGTGTTGCACTATACGCTTGAACTGCAATTTTATTTTGTGACCAATCACCATTATTCCAAGTTAGAAGAGTCCGCATCCGCAGGACAGCATCTTCCTCCTCGACCTGCGCTGCGCCTGCGCAGAAGTCCTCCCTCCCCGCCTATCAGAGCCTCCTCCTCCGCGGGGCCGCGGAGCCGCTTTGCGCATGTGCAGCGCGAACGCCACAAAGAAAAGGGCGAAAAGCGGAAGCGTTATTAGCTCCAGCGCTGGCTCCGACAAGCTTCTACTCCGACAAAATGTCCAGCTCGTCGAACCTTATCGCCATGCGAAAGATGGTGCAGCAGCTGCGTTTCGAAGCAAAGATTAACAGAGTGAAGGTATCCGAGTAAACTTTTGCTTTGCGGAAGGCGGCTGGGAGCGTCCGAGGCGGGCAGGGCTGTTTAGGGCGTGGGGAGGGAGTCTCAAACCACCGGGACCTTGCTCCTTTGGCAGATTCCTCTCAATAATCCCGCGGTGTGTAAAAGTGGCGTATGTGGTTTCATAACGTACCCACGCATCATAGCGGAAGGGCTGGTTTTTAAAAACGGTTTTTCCGACCCTATGCTGCCAGTTATGTGGCAATATGCCGCTTGGAAGAGCAGCAGGCCCGCTTAGCGGTGTTGTAATCTCCGGGCTGGTAAGGGAACCAGATGAGCTTTTTTTCCCCCCCATGTCGGATTCACTTCGGCTCGCGCAGGAATGTGTGTGAATCCGGAGTAACGGACCCGGCGTGACACCGGATTCCCGCCGAGGCTCGCTCGGGTCTCGCTCGGCCAGGCGTTTCCGCTGGACACTGACATCGACCTTGGATAACTGGTACTTAAAGCGGCCAGGGCGCCTTCCCTGCCGCGGGACCGAAGCCGGGCCGTTTCGCTTGTTTGTTCTTCGAAGTAGGGAAGGTGATGCGAATTTTAACTTGCCACTTTTGGTGATCTTTTTTTATTAAGTCACTGCCGCCTAATATTGTGTTTCTTAAATTATACCTGCCCCACCCGTTGACGAAACGTATTAGTGTTAAAGGGCTGGGCGAAATTAGTTGGAGTTTAACGGTTTTGTTATGGGTGTTCGCGGTGACACGGCCCAGGGTGTGAGGGTGCCACTCGTTTAAGTTGGTCTTTGTGTATTTTGGGGGATCTTCAAGTGTCTGATACTCGTAGTAGAAAGTAAATGTGCACTTTGGATTGGGGCATCACGTCAGACTTCTGGGCTGGAATGGCTGATTCTGGCCCTTAGCAGCTCTCAATCAGCCCGTCTCTCCTCTGGCCCTCAGGTGTCTCAGGCAGCTGCAGACCTGCAGCAGTTCTGCCTGGAGAATGCCCAGCAGGACCCCCTGGTGACCGGGATGTCTTCCAACCCCTTCAAGCCGCCGAGGGTGTGCTCTTTCTTGTGACGCCTTCATGGGATGGTAAGGTCAGTCCCTCACATTTGCTTGTGTATAGCAGCCTTTAGCTGCTTTGTTTTGAGCGCAGGGTTTTTTATTTGACCATATGGTCGTCAGTAATACCTGGGGTGCAGGAATTTGGAAATCAGTAGTCATGTGACTGTATTTTTGCTGCTAGCGTTTGAGGAACGCTATATATATATGAATGAGTTTGAGTTGTTTCCGTGCTGTTGCCACTGGAACACTATAATAGATTTAGACTTTCTGATTTACAGGAGATGCTTAAACTTATCAACAAAAATGCATTGGAGAGGGGATTGTCAAATGTAAGAATTTCAACCGTTGACCTTGACTAAAGTGTATGAAGAACACCTGATGCGTTAGTGGTGAATGTACATGTGAATGCGAGGAAGACTGTCAAAATTGATTTTGGGTCTAAACCCATTTTCACCTTGTGTTTTTAGGCATCTTGGATTAATTAAATGTATTATATCCAAAATATGTAATGTATAGGGATGTCAGTGAAAGCCCTGGAGTTCACATGAACCCCCCCCCCCCATTATAATACCTGTGACTGAGCAGTTATTAAATTGATGACTTAAGATGAAATCCGTTCCCTTGTGGATGGAATACTGAAACGTGTTGGGGAGACTAGAGGCTTCCATTTTATAGGTTGTTATCATGGTAAGAATGTTTGATGGACATCTTACCAAACCTTAATGGACATCCAAAGGTTAAAACTTTTTTTTTTTTTTCCCCTAGGTTGACCACTTTCCCAGAAGCCATATGTGCCGGATGACATGGGGCATTGCATTGATAATAGCTGGCGCTCTCCACCTTTCCTATTGTACTCTGTACCTCACAGGGATTTAAACTGCCAATTGTTTTTTTTCCACCAGCATTGAAATGACTCTTGCCCTGCAGGTGCTTGTTATACTTGGATGTAGTTGAAGGAAAGAGCTTTACTGGTTTTTGCATTTGTGCCTTTTTACGATGTTATCTATTTTCACATGCGACTGTTGAATTTTATAACAAATAAAATAATCCATGTAATGCCTTTCCATTATTTAGAGGGGTATTTACCTGGTTTTCTACGTCAAAGGAAAATATTGAAATTTGGGTTAAATCTAGTAATAAATCATAAGCCCTTTGGAAAACTAGTTTAGTCAGCGATTAGCCGTGCATATTCCTTCCTGTTACTCTCTGGCAGAATGCTGAATATTGCACTGATGTGGTACTGAGATCTTTTTCTGTCCCATCTTACAAAATAAAGCATTACTGACTAGGGAAAGTGTGACAATGGGAAGAGTTTTACCCTTATTTTACACCGAAGTTCAGGTACTTTAGTTACTGGTTCCTAGTTCTTGCGCCATCACGACCAGGAACTTTGTAGTTCCTGGCCACTTTCGTGTCGCACTTTGATGGTTGACCTGTGCTTGATTTTCTTGGATGGCAGCGTGCACTGTATTGCATCCTGGTCTGTGGGGGTGGTGATTTAGACTACATTCTTTAAATGACCTGTGAGGGGTCATTGACTTTTTAGCCATAGAATGCTAAGGAACTGAGTTTTGCTGTCATACACTTAGATCTGACACCTTTTATTTTCAAAGATCTGACCCAGATGGCAAACGGTAAACCAGCCATGTGCTCAGTTCCAGGTCCGCCTTCACAAATGCTGTACGTTTCCAGCAAACTTATCTGACCAACACAAACCCATGTTCCCTGGGCTTGTTTTCCAGGCAATCAAGAAACAAATCAATAAACCAGTCTGCAGTACCCGGAGTGCACCAGCACTGATTATTTGCAGGGTTATTTAAAAAGGAAAAAAAAAATCAGATTTGTAAACCTTTGCCTATTATCCAGTGCACAAACAAAAAAGAGGGTTGAGAGAGCACCGCTGACCTGAGCAGCTGGTTGACTTGAGTCCTCCAAACAGTTTTGGGGCCAGAAAGCTCACCAAAAGTGGTACGAAGGCATGGCCAATAATATCTGTAATTAAACAAACGGGACCAAGTTCCAGGCAACGTTCAGAATTGTGACAGCTTGGCCATTAACTAATGCTCAGATCATGTCAGACTGTGACTGGACCACCCAGAATTTAATTCTACCAGCCAAGACAGTGGAAGGGATGTTTCCAAAACTTCTTAAAATAAGTATGTAGATCAGAGATTGATTACCTAAATTTCACTAGTCACAGAATAATCAACTCAAAATAATCAACTGAGCTAATGTAATAAACCCTTTCATTGGCTCTGTCAAAATGAAATATCAGCACTAATGCAGCTGTGAAAAAGCCTTTATCTAAAAGTATCTGTGCTTCCTAACCAGTCAGAAACAATCAGCATTTTCTAGAAATCCAATCAAGCTTAATAAAAGGTAAAGCTGGAGAAAACCACCCCTGACAGACTATGTATACACGCTGTACATGGAGATCACTACCCACCCTGTCTTCAGCCAAGTCAAGCACCATTTTATACCTGTACGTTTCAAACCTTTAACCCAACAGGCTTGAATACATTTATAAAGCCAGGTTCCTTAAGGCCTGAGTAACAACATAGTCAAACATGCTGGAAATATTCTCACAGAATACTCCTTCAAGCAATAAAAAAATAAAAAACTAAAGGAAAAATCACGAGTCACAACAGTACAGAAAATTTCTCTTTGCCAAAATTTGGCATTTGGGTCTTTAACTCCAAAAGGTGCGTGACACGCTCATTTGGACTTCTCAGTAGACAGGAAGCAGGATGCATTTCCTTGCCAAACCAGGCAGACGTTCCAGTTTCATCGGACAGCTGTTCCGCCAGTGTCCCGTATCCCTTTTTAGAACAAAAGGAAGACGCTCACGAGAGGGAACATCGCACCCAGAATCTCCGGGGTCAGCATCAGTCATCGCATGTCCCCAGCCTGTCTGAGCCGGTACGAGGTGTGCCGGACAGCGACCTCACAAGTCCAGACAAGCCCGGACTTGGGGACGGGTTATGGTCTGCTGGAAAAGGGTGCTTCTGCTCCACATCATACCCAGGTACTATTAATGCAGGTCCCATGAGGATCATCCAAGCTGACAAAGTCTTCTCCGCTTACATCCAAGTCAGTTTAGAAAATTCCTCTGTAGGTCTTTCGTCCAAGAAATATCCAGGATATCCAAGAGAAAGTGATAGCTGCTAAACAAGTTTTTTTTTCTTTTTTTACAGAACAACGGCAGCAATCATACAATAAGAATAATAAAACAAGTAAACAAAAATCCTATAGGATTCACCCTTTCAGTTTCAAAACAGAAAAACAGACCCAAAAATCAGAAATTCTAAGTCTTGTACCTGTACGAAGCGGCTACGACACGGTTGAAGGACAGACCCCTGCAGATCACCCCCTTCATTGCTTCAAGTAAATTTGCATAAGGCGCAAAGCTGCGTCCGCGAGAGTTCCCCGGTGATTGTCGCGTTTGGCGTCATGCCAGGAGGCGGGGCTACGACACGTTGTTTTTCAGGTGTTGTGTCTGCAGTGGCTTCACATGATACTCGTAGATCTTCAGCGCTGGCCCCAGCTTGATGGACAGACCGGTGAGGACGTCGTTACGCGTCATCAGGAGCAGCGACTTCCCGTCGATCTCCTGAAGGGGGAGACAAACGCTCAGCTAGGACACAACACCAGCAGGGGGCGCAGCGATTAAGGGCACAGTGTTAGCTTAGGACCCAGGTGGTAACGATATGGCAATTGTGGACCACATCAGGTAATATATGGACCACGTTAGAATTTTATGCACGACGATACTTGCCTGAAAGTGCAACACTGCATGATGAATACAAATACAAATATAACATTTTCCCCATTTTCCAAATTTGCCAAAAACCAGGACCACACATTTCAAGATTTTTAAAGGAAAAATGTGCTCAAAAGTATAGAGGCTTTGATTGTTTTCTAACATTTCCAGCTATGCAATCTGGAATTGTAATCCAGTAAACTACCACATAGGATAGGCATTAATTTAGTGACTTATGCCCAATTACTCTACAGAGAGAATCTTGCAAATCAGCTGCATTACACAACCCCAGTCCAGCAAAATTCTTCCAGGGAAATCTCAGAAATCCCCCATGATGCCTGGAATGTTCCCCACCTTCAACCACTCCCCAATCAAAGTGTCCCTGTCCACCAGATGGCAGGTTTGTCTGCATGGGAGATTGTCCTACAGAATAATCACCTGAAAAGCATCTCCTACAGAAGAAGTGTCCGTGCATGAAAGGGCTGATGCTTTTAAGACATGTTTAGACAGCTGATACATGTCTTACTGAACAGGCAGACTTCCTCTGTATAAAGTTCCATCCATTTATTTCTGGGTATATTCAGGTTAATTCACCCATTACACTACACTGGGAGACTGACATTTTCATTTCTGTGACAAATTTGGCATAAATCCTCCTTAAATTAATAATATCCCATTGTCCCACTAAATCACCATCACGTGGGGCCTAACCTCAGCCTGGATGGGGGATGAGGCCGAGTTCGCGTTTATTCACCTGGTCCTTGAAAGCTGTAGCTTGCTCTTCGAACCCCGCGGCCTTGAAGTAATCCACCACATCTGCCACTGCCCAGTCAGCTGGGTCCGGCAGCTGTCCATTCTCCAGCAGGCTGGAAAGTAAGGGGGCGTGGCACAGACCCCAGTGACCAATGAGGCGAGGAATCCATCTTCCCCTTATCATCTTTGCATTTCAGAAGTTTAACACACTGACAGAATAACTGGGCACATGTGGCTGTGACTCTAAGTGTCAGGATAAGTGGGACTGACTTTTTACATTATCAAAAGCAAAAAGCTCATCTCTCAGTTCAGGATTTACTCATATTAGCTACTTGTACATATACTATATTACTGTAAATATTCTGGTCGGTTTTCCCAACAAAACCAGAGACGCTGCAGGTTACCATTAAAACTTACTCGACAGCCGCCGCTGAGGGAGACACATAAGTCAGTTATGGATCTATAGCACAGGAAGATCTAACCGCTGCAGGGGAGCATTCACAACCCCCCCCCCGAAATGCGCCTCTGTCAGCTGACACATGGCATATGGATGGATGGTAACTTACTTCTTGGTGTCCACTGAGCCATTAGTCTTGTTCTCCATGCCAGCTGAGGGATAAACAAGCAAAATCAACATTCCTGTTTCCGAACACATGGGATATTAGGGCGCAATCTCCGCAAAATAGCAAAAAAGCATGACTCAGTTTGTGCAGAGGAATTTCAACAGAGACTTCGAAACAGGAACATTAATGAACACTGAAGGGTGTCACTATCGTACAAACCCCCCACCCCCCTGAACACACACACAGTGGGAAATCGTCCAATGACTCCCCGCATGCCGGATGGATCTCCCACAACTGAGGCCGGCACTTTACTGTCACAATTCAAAGCTAAATAGAACACTACTGCTCACAAAGAAACTCACGCAGCCAATGAGGAGGATTTATCGATTTCAAAGGCTGCGATATAGGATACGCATTATACAGCACTATGCACCAGTCTGACCCAGGGTTTAAAACTGTTGTGCGAAGTTTTGCAAATTCATTCTGTCCTCCTTCTGTGACTGTCAGTCTCTCCAATCAGATGTGCCCAGAAGTAGCCCAGAAGTAGCCCAAAGTGACTGCTTATACGCCCACAAACAACAGACACGTGAAACCCAAGAAAAATGTTACATTTGCAGTGCAAAAAAATATTGGTTCCGCTGCTGAGCCGTAAATGAATTACCTACCTATGTAATGGTCAGCGATTGTTCACAGAAAGGTCGTATTATTATGGGTCCAAGCAGCGTTAGCTGCAAAATCCCTAATGTTTTATTACTGGAATTGTTTTATTTTCATTACTCTATTTAACTTAACACAGTCATGGCAAGCAGTTTACCAAGAGGTTTATAGTTATGTTTACTGTTTACTGTCTATAGCTTATTAGGTGTATGTTCTATATCATTTTTGTTAGAATAAATATATTTTAGATTCAATTCATATATTTCCATTCCTATGTTTGGATTGAGGTATAGCGCAGTTCAGATGTACGGTTGTGCTCAATTACAGTTTTTATAATGCAGAGTAAAAAAAATAAAGATAAAAAAATCGCAAATCAGATCGCAGTATCTGTCAGATAAATCACAATTCGATATCTTCTTAAAATCGTTCACTACTTTTCACTCTGTAAGAAATAAAACGGGACCAAATCCATGACTAATTCTAGACTGACCTTACTCTTGAAAAACAGACTACCTACATGATGCTGGACCACCGACAGAGGCCACCACAGTACGTTAAGATACAGTCTACCAGAGACTAAGCACCGGGCCACTTCCTGCATGCCTATGGAAATAGTGCACTGTATGTTTATATGCATTTTGCCCACTGAGGTGTGGACGAGAATCTAAAAATTTTCTGATTCCACTTTTGCCCCATAAAGCTGGCCTACAATTAGGTGCGGAGGCACGTGTCGCTGTGCCCAGGGACGGCAGATTACAGGGGCAGCTGGCTGGGCTAGAGCTCCGCCTGCCTTCGCTTCAGAAGCTCCCGCTGGTGTTTCCACTTTGTTCCCCCTCCCGCTAAAGCTCGCTCCTTGGTCACCCTGCTCGCAGGCCCCCCCCCACCCCAGCCGCCTTCCCTGGCCACACCACAATGTGCGCTCCCATTGATGCACTCGGAGAGCCAGTTGCTTAGCAACATAGAGGAACAGGGCTTGACAATGTACTGCAGTGTTGGGGGGGGGGGAATCACTGAATATGTAATTGGCAATCATAAACCAACTAAGCAGCTATTGATAATCAATTATTAAAGGTTAGTTTAACACTCATTAAAAGGGAATTCAATATTATTTCAGAGTTTGCTTGAATATCAGCCTAAATTAAGAATAAAATAAGTGCTAAGTGTCCTTGAAATGGAAGAATTCTTTTTCCCTAACTGTCAAATAATCGCGCCAGAGGTACTATGTGTGCGCTGACATTAAGCTTTGTATTTAGCTATTTCACTTCCCTATGCATCCCTTACTCTTATCAGGTCTAAAATATACAGCGTCACTTTTAGACGTTAAGCATAAATTGCATAATCAACATACAATCCAAGACGCCTGCGTATGCTAAGGGACGCTGCATATCTATTCTGTTAGTTACTGCATTTATCATTAATTTTAGAGCACAGATGGATGACAAGTCTTGGAAACAGCACGGATGAAAGTGTCTTTATTTGGAGCAGCGGGGGCGCGTATTATCGCGGCACCGGCGCATGTCTCGCGGAGCGGCGCGCGCCCGCGTTATATAACAATGGGACTGATTACGGCGTTTAAAAAAGAAAAGGCGTCCACTTAAAAGGCCAGGATGCAACAAGCTGGACGCTTTAAGTCCTATGATTAAATGTCAATATCTAGGTAAACAACGTGCAAGTTATGAAGGGACCCCCCCCCCCCCCGATCGTTCCCCGTTTCAGACTTCTATGTTCTCTCATCCAGAAAGCATCTCTCCTGAGTTTAACTTGATGCCGCTAATGCTGATGAGGGAGTCTGTATCTTTGGGGCTTTTACTCATGTTCCGCCAGAAATACAGTATTTATACATATGTGGACTTCAGCTTGCAAAAGTATACTTGTCAGTTTAGTGTCAAAACCAGTTCTGTTTTTCCCTGGGAAAGCCTTAACCCAGTCAAAGCCGACTAGTCGTTTTATTGTCGGTTTTTTTTTCTATTGTGATTTTTCACTGTAAATCCAATCGTTCGGGGACATGAAGTTCAATTTTTGCAGCGTCTTAACTGAGTCAGTTAAGTCACAGGAACATCTCGGGTTTAAAACACACATCACACTACTTACATTAGTGTCAGTCCATAGAGGATAACAAACGTCAAAGGACTGACAACATGACTCGGAACATTCGATGGAGACTTAATTTGGATTTATTTACACACACCGTGCACAATATAATCACAGGTCAGAAAGAAAATACAACCCAAAAGGCTATACAAAGAAATGTAAGGATAAAACAAACTCACTTCCAGCTGCTAAACTGCCACAGCTGTATTCACAGTAAATGCTTATGGTGATATCCAGGCATTCAATGCGTTCCCGTATTCAACAACCAAAATATCACCAAAAGTGTCTCTTCCCTCTCTCTCTCTCTCTCTCTCACACACACACACACAACACACACACACACACACGTTGAATTAGACAACGAAAACATTTATTTTTAACTAATGCGGTTAAGACTTTATTTCTGTGACTGGTGTAGTTCTGGGTGCTTAATCACCATAACTCACCCTATATTCTTACGCATAATACTGTAAGAAAGCGAGTCCCCGGGCTGTTTACGGCAGAGACCACAGACAAATATATGACCCATTTAATGAACTGCAAAACGTTGCTGGAGAAGAGGCGGAAAAAAACATACTTATGGATGCATGTATAAAGCGTTTCCACAAAGTAGCAGAACTTAAAAATTACATTTTCCCCCAACTCTCATCCAGGTTGTCACTCATTGCAACAGCAGGGGATTATCACGTTTGCATATGCTTCAGTTAATTTAAATAAAATGAGATAATGTTCTGCTTTTAACAGAATACCAAGTGGCGTACTCCAAACAAACAGATAAATAAAAACACAAATAAAGTAGGACTGTAAACCACATTGCCCCGCCGTGGGTGGAAAAGCACACTATTTACCGACCTTACAGTGCAAACACACGTCAAACCAGAACACTGTTTTCTAACTGTGTCTAACTGTTACAACATCCAGAGGAGACCTTCGCAGTACGCGTCCTTGGGGGGGGGAGCACAAAAAAGCCATAGACTTATTCTTAAATAAACTGACTTAATTTTTTAAAACTGGCCAAGAGTCTGGTGGTCTCCAATTAATACGCATGGTACTATTTACACTCGCAAATGATGGCAAGTTATTTCTGTAAGATCGCAGAGACTCGGCATGGACTCCGTCCGCCGTGTGAATAATCCGACGCATCAGGAGTCCTGCCGAGCCCATCCTGACAGCCTGGACGCTAAAGCCGCCGTCTTATTGCATTGCAAACAGCAGCATGGGCAAAGCCAAAGCCATCTGCCCCGAATGTGACATTTAGCTAGCTGGATGCTGCAAATGCGCGAATAAACCAACAGCTCGCCGCCAAAGCGGAGGGGGAACTTCCCGGACCGGCCAGAACCGGAATTAAGCTAGTCGGCCGGCACTTTTTCAAGCCGCAAAACAAAGGCGCTTACCTTATTTTGTAATTTGTGCTGCTGGCTCGTTAGCCAGATTTTGCGAGCAGCTTCCTTCCCCGGACTACATTCACGGCCACGGTTCCCAGCGAATTTGATGGCCTTGGCCAATCGGCTGCGGCCGCTTGCTCGCAGGGGACTCTGGGAGGTGGAGTCTTTCATCCTCAACTTGATGGCGTGGAAAAGCCTGGCTCTGGAGAAACGGTTCAGCCGGAACGGAAAACCCGAACGGTGGACGACGGCGGGTCCAGTCCCTAGAAATGGGAGGTTCGGCAAGCAGTAGGGTTGATGTAGGTGCAAGGGGCGCTAAAATAACTACATGTGCACAGACCGATAAATGAGGGTTATAGCTGTCTCGTGTAATATATTTCTTTTTCCTTTACCAGTCTCATGTTAAGTTGTCTTCATCCTGCAACGTACGAGCCATCAGGGCACAGCAATACTGCCAATGCAATAAGATTCACATTGCTAAACATAAACATGCTATAGGTGACAAGCCTTGGTGTCCCGCGGTACTAGCCATTTAAAGTTCGTGACAACGCATATAGGACAGCTGATTCTTTGAAAATAAAAGAGGGGCATCAAAAGCACGTATTTTGCCTGATCGATTTTCACTGAAAGATCAACAAACACAATCTGTAGTCGAAATAAGCTTCATAAGGACCAGAAATCCCCCAGACATTAAGAGGATACGTCATTAAGCAACAGATTGCATATACAGGATTTTTGAAGTGCCAAAAAATGTAATACCCGCCTCCACACGCGGCAGTCCTTCTTATTTAAGTACTAACATACCGATATGATGACCATTTCCTTAGACTTGATATGAAAATGGACGAACATGTCTGCCAAGCAGCCTTCATTAGTAATTCATACCGCTTCCATTTCTAATTAGTCAGCTTCTGAAACTGCCCGACACAGCACACAGCTTGCATTTGGGATGGGGGGGGGGAGCTAATTTGACAGCATGCATTTATTTTTGTTTCATGTCTTGCATTTGAAAAGCAGGATTCAGGTACTGAATAATTCGTTAAGCATCTAGCATTCTGTGCAGCATCATGGGTTTGGGATGGAAAATTTCATTATTGGTCCCCAAGAGCTAATTTCACCTACCTAGAAATATCATCAAGGATTTTCTGCCATTTTGTTTAAGGCCTCAGTCAGACACCACATGCCATCTCATAAAGCATGAGAACAGACGCTACCTACCAAAATGGTCTGTGTAAAGCAGCTCGTTCTCAGGCTTAACGAATCACAAGAGGTTCCCCAGGACTTCCCTGATATCCAAGACAGTTCCCGTTTCCGTGATAAGGGGTGACCTCCACCAGAGGCCCCTGGGTCTGTACTGTAAGGACGCCTGCATATCTGACACTTCCTGCATGGGCTGTGTGCCTCTCTGCTGCTCACGGTAAAAGTCCTCTCTACTCTCGATTCCTCTGCTGTACTGGTCCTGAAACTTCTCCTTCCTAAAAGTGAGATATCATTGCATACGTCTGGTGACCTTTGTGACCCAAACTGGATATGATCCTTCCAACATGCTTCTGCAGACAGGATGAGAAATTTGTCAGGTGGGGGCACCGATTCACATCTGTAAACTAGGTACATTATCTGTTTTGGTAATATGGTATTTGTGACTGAAAGTCTGCTTTGTGTGCGCGCTTCGGGCTTTATCAGACATGCTTTTATCACCACATGATTTGTTTTGTAGCTTGTCTGTACAATCCGTGTTGTGTTGTGAAATGTTACCCTATTAAATTAGTAACAGAGTGGGCTGGCTGTCTAAGCTTCATTTAGGCTGGACCAGCAACGCCTGAACATCCGAACATTAGCTAAAATCCGCAATACCAATGATAAATGTGATCTCCAGCATTTATTAAAATCTTTTACGTTCATAAACGACAAAATTTACCATAGATTATCGCATACAGCTTGCATACAACAGCATGTTTAGTCTAAATGAAATACAAAAGATTAATATTTTCATACAAAGAATTTTCTGTTCTTTTATTAATGTGATATAGGTATTTTTATATAACACACGCACGCGCGCGCACACACGCACATACACACAGACCATTTGTTACATATTCTGCTACAGCAAAGTATCTTGTACTTCCCTTGAACACAGAAAAAAAATGGGGTGGTCAAAAAATACAAAAACAAAAAAAAAAACTGCCATCAGCCTTTTAGATGATGTGCAAAACATTAAATCAAATACATATAGAATTGACAGTGGAGCCCATAATGTTTTTGTGAAACAGCTATAAATGTGAATTTAAAAATATATATATTTCAGTGAGGGGTGTCATGTAGCTTACATAAGGGCTGTAAAAGGATTCATACCAACTGACACACCAACAAATATAGTTGCTATATATAATCTATATATATATGGAGGCAAGTATTTTCACATGGGTAGTATTTCATACACGTGAGCAGAGAAACCTTCAAAAGTAAGCAAAACTATCCCGTCTTAACAGTTTAAAAATAAAATTTATTAGACAGCATCTTTCTCTAATATGTATAAATAAAAACAAATATCAGAAACAACGCAAAATGTGCCGTATGAAATGAGTCAAACACAGAATAGAGAGACAGAAAGCTGGCAAACGTAGGATTTTTCAGCTCTTTTTAGTCGATGCGCGAAAGCAACTTAATCAAGTGTTTAACGAACACGTCGCCCGGGCACTGCACTACATCGCTGTTTGAACGAAATAAACCACGCACATAAAAATGGATGTCTTGGGAATATGGCAGCTTTACAATCTCTTCCGAGAAAGTTGCAAAACGGCTTAAGCGGTAGAAACTCGTGATAGATTAGAAATCGCACGCTGGCCCAAACCAGTTCGACCAGGACTGTTCTGCGGGCAAACCAGACTGGACCCTTCTTGCCCCCAGACTTTACAGCTAGCTACAAAGTGACTGAATCAGCCATTTCCATTTGGGAGGGAGCATACGGTGGAGATATACAGCGATGTCAAAGGCTAAAGTTTGAGAGTCCGTGATTTGCTGCGCCTGAACGTTTAGTCGCCAAATGTACCATCCTGCAATCGACTATATTACTTCCATACCTGGATTAAGGAACTCAAATATAAAATTAGCTATTTATGAGTTGATATACTTGTAAAACACTGCTACAAATGGTACGATGACCTATCTACTGCTTACCATTTCCTGTTTTTTTGCTACCGTCTACAGTAGCCAGCTGTACAAAGGCCTGAATTCGGACCAAACTAAGAACGTCTGTGGGGTCAGTGGTACCGAGTTTCTAGGACACCGAGGGTCATTATTCCCTTGCCATCCTCTCAATTTCTATTTTTGGTCATTCTCTGAACACACACACGGCGTTTTAGATGCTATCTGTTTGATAGGCAAATGCACAAAGAACAGGCAAATATAACTTGTGAAAGAAAGTCATCGAGATTCTCATTTTAGCCGAGATAGGATTTGCTCTTGGTTTTAAAATCCCCCAGACACGTAACAGACAAATTCCAGCTGGAAAGAACTAGAAGCAACATGTATCTTCGATTTGAACCCAAATTACACACCAAATGCAACACCGCCAGGGACGATCACTCGATCACATTGAAGGATGTTAGGTCTGTTTAGTCTTTCCTAGCTGATCGTTTTTTTTTTTGACCTGTCAAATGCCACTGCTTTAAACAAGAGGCAAAACAACATTCAAGACAACTATGACGGACTGAGAAACGGGGTGGGCTGGGGAGTGTTTCTGCTTAAATGTGCCGGTAATATGTCAGTGCTAACTACACATTATGGGTCATGGCAATAAGGACCTCCATCACATACTGGAATGAAGGGACTAGGTATTTGAACAAACCGGATGATCTCAGTTCCAACCACAAGCTCTTAGCAGAGTGCAATGATCCCAGTGTCTGAGCCCTGATGTGACCTCACGCTCGCTCTAAAACTCCAGAAACTCCTTGGCGCATTTCTCTGTAATAGACACGCGGATGTCCTCCTCTTCGTAGTCGTCGAAGTTGCTCGTATCGCCTGCACCTCTGCACTTTGGTATGAAAGGAGCCTCTACCTATGAGCAAAGACGAATCAGACAGGAGGCAGGGGATCAAAGAGGAGGTACAAGCTAAAGACAGAGTACGACAGATCTACGCGAACTGGCTTCCCCTTGTACAAAACAACATTTTTCATTGTGTCTGATCTAGTGCCCAGATATCTGGCTCCCAAGTAATTCTGACCTGAACCCTGACACCTAATAGAGCCTGCTTTTCGACAAAGGGCGAATCCTTACCTTTCTCTCATAAATGGCAATCCAGTCTGTTGTGGCGAACCACTTGTGGTTTTTAATGTCATTCACTCCGTTCTTCAAATTTCCGTACCGCTTGGTCAGGTCGACCTGGAGCAGATTCCTCAAAAGGTCTTTCAAGTCTGAGCTGAAGTGAGAGGGGAATCGTACCTGTGGAGGAACGGACAGAACAGCGCAGACTAAAGACCGATGGAAAGAGACACACTTCATTTAAAGAGGCAGGTGGTGATTTTTACTCTGGATGAATGAATGCTGTCAATTAGAAATTAAGTTAATGGCCATGCACTTCTGTCAAACACCCCCACTGAGGAGGCTGGTACACACAAATCCAGGTGCAGAAGCTGACTTGCACTGTCTGTTATCTGGAGTCACAGTAAACTTAGTGCATATTCTCAAGCTCATTCATGTCCTCCACAGCCATCTGTGTGAAAACGGTTTCCTATCATCTGTTGACAAACGAGTGCAATGGCCTCGGGGCACTGGCTTCTCTCTAAAGAGAGAAAAGGAACCACATGATCTCTGGTGCTGGAAGCACTTTCTGAAGATCTCCGTACCTTGCCAGACACTATCTTCTCGTAGATCTGGATAGGCTGGTCTGCAAAGAAGGGCGGATAGCCAGCTGCCATTTCATAGATCAGAACCCCCAGGGCCCACCAGTCCACAGCCTTGTTGTAGCCCTAGACAAAGACATTTTCCAAGTCATGACCAAAAAGAGGTGACGACACCCCCGTGCTGGAGAAGAAGTGGGTTAGAGGCGTTTAACAATTTTAGCCACACAGTGTCACACACCTTGCTAAGAATGATTTCGGGTGCCAGGTACTCCGGGGTCCCACACAGCGTCCAGGTCCTGCCTTTTACTCTTTTGGCAAAACCAAAGTCTGTCACCTGAAATGCCAAGGATTTAAGATTAATTATAGGAGACATTAGTGCCCTATGTGTTGGACTTTTAGAACCAGGACCGATTCTTAAACAATAACCCTCAAAGCATCATGACGGTAGTTTAAATGGGACATTACCGACCTGGATGTAGCCATGCTGATCAATTAAAAGGTTTTCGGGTTTCAGATCTCTGTAGATAAGGTCGAGTGAATGGAGGTACTCAAAAGTCAGGACTATCTGAGCAGCATAGAAGCGTGCGTGAGGTTCGCTGTGGGAAGAAGCGGGCGCAGGGTTAGCAACGTGCGAGGGCCACCAGAGCCGACAGCACAGAGCAGGTGGGCAAGAAGCAGAACTACTGCCCACTCTCTCAACCCACCTGAACCTTCCGATCCGTCTGAGATGTGAAAACATTTCTCCACCTGGAACATACTCCATCACCATGTATAAGTTGGAGTTGTCCTGGAATGAAGAATGACAGCATGATGGCTCTGACCTTTCCTGACAGCTAAACGCCGGCTCATTCGCGACGGGCTCACCTTGAAGGCGTACTCCAGCCTCACGAGGAAGGGAAAGGACACCGCCTGCAATATCCGCTTCTCGTTTAGCGTGTGCTCGATCTGCTTCAGCTTCACCACCTGCACCGGGAGAGACAGGCCAGCTGTCAGCAAGGAGCGGCAGTTCAGCAAAGGATACCAGGTGCCTGAAGTATCAAGTCAAGGCAGCTAAAGGTTCCTCAGCACAGTATAAACATATCAATAGCATAAAAAACACTCACAAAAGCATAACAAATAGCAAGAAAAAAATTTGGAGCACAACACTGATTTCAGTCAACAGAATCAGCAAACTTTGGTGCATTAAGGCCTGAGGACAAAGAACAAATCCAGAAACATCTTTGAAACTAAATCCTCCAACACACAAAACCTCTCCCCCAAAACCATGTGAATTATGCATGAGAAGCTCCACTGCTCATTGAACACCTTTATTTCAATGTGCATTTCCTTGAACATCCTGCAGGGGGCGATGGAGAAAAGAATCAGTAATGTAATTGGCGACATTCACCTACCTTCTGCTTGTCCAGAATCTTCATCGCATAGTACTGCTCTGTACCTCTATGTTTTACCAACATAACCCTCCCGAATGAGCCGGTGCCCAGCGTCTTTAGCCTTTCAAAGTCATCGAGGCCCGTTGTGCTCTGATGAGGGAAGTGACAGCCAATTAGGAGTCATTCTCTGACTAGGGGTACATGTCATGTCCACAGGTTGTATTTGTCAATTTTACTGAATATTCACTTCAAGTAGTGATTAAATTTCATATTGGGGTACATTTCTTTCCAACAGCGCAAAACAGTCAACAGGTTACATCATTTATTTAGCAGAAAATGTGTATGCTTCACTGGAATTTGCTTTTTTTGTGCTGTCCGATTTGCTAATGGTCAAGTTATGCTCTTCAAATGAACAGTAGGATACATGACTTTTGAATATTATTTTCATCATTGTTCAAAATCATTAGAACATGAAGGTGTTTTGAAAACTACCTAACTCATTAATATACCATTAAATTATTCACTTTGTGTGTGTCTGAGAAATCTCAGTCAGTTGTTACCTGTTGACGAAACCCCTTTGACTTAGCAATAATTTGCTCCTAAGCCATATGACCAACACCAGTATTTCATCAATTTTACTGTCTGCACATAAAGCGGGTTAGCTGCTTATCAACTGTTATCAACATGTTCTTGTGTACTTGCTTTAGATTATATATTTTCAAAAACCTAGAGAAAGTTAGTTTAAACATGAGTTGATTAAGGTCGTGAAGTGATATGTTAACACCTGGCAGTTATCACAAGGGCCTAAAATGAAAGAACTGTTACTTGTGAACCGTGTTCCTCATCAAGCGTAACATTGTTGACAGGGATTAACACAGCTGACGATATTTGCAAGATTTACTGTCATAGTGTATGCTTACACTGAGTGTTTAAAAACATTCATGAACTGTTATACAGAAATGATATGGTAAAATGTGAACAAGTGGAATTACAATTAATGGAATGAATGATCAGAATGAATGAGTAGGAATATCCTACTCCTGAGACCTCACGTCAAGTGGAGATCGACAGACATATGGTGACTATGAGTAGGATGAGCTGGAAAGGACGGTTTGTGAATGAGAATAATTCAGTATTAACAGCATGCAAACGCATTAATGAGATGATGTTTTATTCTTCTATTGTTTCATGAGAACTTGTTAAATACAGATTTGTCTTTTTCTCCTAATGTCTAATTCATGGCTTCTGTGACAACTTTTGTCCATAACATAGTTAAAAATTATGAATTTTATGTTTACTTTCATTTAAACATTTCAAAAATCATTAGAGCTTAAGCTTGGCAACTAATGCATTTAGCACACTGTGGAGGGTTTTAGCAAAAAAAAAGTACATTCATTTCTTCACTTTGGATGATATGAAATGTACCCCTAATTATAAAATGATTCTTATAACGGGAATTATGGGATCGAGCTGCAAGCAGATCCAGAGTTTGGAACCCACATCTACTAGTAAATTTTATTTGAACATCCATTGAAGTACACTAACACAAGTAACTGCTTTACAAATAAAACTGTTTGGTGCTGTTATTGTTGAAAGCTTAAGAAGTGTTTCACATTCTTTTTTACATTTTCAGTTGGCCCTCCTGGTAGAAGTGCACACAGGTGCTGGCCTCAGATATCCGTACCTGTGGTGGGCATTCCCATTTCCGTAAGAAGTCTTCCTTAGCTTTGGCTAAGAATTCTTTTACTGTGGGGGGAGCAAAAGCAGATAAAAGTTAGACACACAAACTAACCATCTTTTAACAGGCTGACTTCTCTCAGTTAGGGAAGAATAGTCATTTCTGCAGTCAAAATTAAAACTTTAAGCAACTACAGCAAAATTAGTATTTAGCCATTAATATGGAAATGAATATTTATTCAAAATTCTTTAAACAATCTACACTCTTTATAAAATCATAAATAAAAAACAAAAAAGCAGGCAATCTGAGAAGTGATGCAAGATCCTTAAGATTCAGAGATAAAACATTCACTTTTTAAAAAGCAGAACGGGGATATTTAAGATTCAATAACTGTCACACATCACTTCCAGATGTTAGTCTCTTTTCAAAATCGTTTCTTTATGGAGTGAAAGCACGCCGTTACTACTAAAGGCACAGACAAGCTAGATGATGGAGACCACAGCTGACAAGAGACAGGAGGGGACGGCCATAATCACAGGAACTCCAGCGCAAAGTAAGCCAAAGGTTGGCATGATGCACACATTGTTTCCACATGCTTAAGTATCCAATTAAAGGAAGACTAACTCATGGCGCACAACTGATACAATGTCTAATTAACACTGGAGTAGGAAGACTGGCTGTTTCTGTGACTGTGGACGTCTTGTTGAAGAAAAAGCATACCAAAGGTCTCTACAGATCACCAAGGATTTGCAGGAACACCCACACGGATGGGAGGATGAGGGAGAGAGAGAGAGAGAGAGAGAAAGAGAGAGAAAGTTCATGTATTTACAACAAGCACATCAAAAATACATAGTGGATTAGAGGCATGACAGTTAGTGTCTATCAGACCAACAGGAAAAAAGATGGAGAAGACTGGTTTGAACAGACTGACCGTTACTTGAGTCCCCAAATACCACCCATTACAAGAGCAAAACTTTAGCATTGACCAAAGCATTATAGCACAGGTGGACCGGTTTGAGAAACATCACTGTAGGCCACCTTTCACTTACAACAAAACCACTATGTCTATATCTCAGACAGAAAAATGGACTGAATGGTTTAAATAATTATCTATATGGGCAGCCGGTAAATCAGGTCATTTTACATGCCTATGTATTCTGACATAATAAAATATCACAGTTTAATGCATGCTTTTAAAAGAATATCTCAGCAACAAGACCTACTGTTGCAGTAATGCAGTATTTCCTAGATGGCTGACAGTCGAGATTTTTATGACCATTATTCAAAAAAAAAAAAAAACAGCAAATCTACTGGGGATCAACTTCAGAAACAATTTTTTATATTGGCAGTTTAAAACAGACGAAGCCACAACGAAAACAAAGCTCTAGAGAAATCTTTACCATAGAAGACAACCGGATTTCCTTCCAAAATAAACAGACCACATCACTGGATGAAAGCTGAAAAACAAAACTTTCCACAGAACAGAACTGACTGGGCTATTTGCTGTAGGACCTGATACACATTCCTGGTTTTACGAAGAATTTAACAGAATGAATAAATAACTACCAATTGGAATATGGCATCACTCTACATCTCAGCAAGGCCTAACAGATATGAAACCTGACACAAACAGGATGTAAAACTAACATGTTGAACTGTACCTCATGGCAATGGAGAACATGCTCACAGGCACCTAATAAAAGTGCACCAAGCTAATGGTCAGGTCTTGATGGTTGACGACAGTATGGGGCAGAATTTTTTTGCAAAGGGCAAACATTAGCGGCAGGTTAGCGATACAGCACGACTTTGCAGACGTCTCGTCGTCTGGGGAGCTACGTGGGGGGCGCCGCGTGTGCAATGCAGCAAGGCAGCAAAGTGCAGCGCGGGAGCGGAAGCCTCCGGCCGGCGGTTCAGCGGCAGCACGGCGGGCGGATGGCGGCGGTGCGAAGACCACTCTGCCGCTGGCTGGAATTTCCCTCTCAGAGTAGCACTGAGACAGGGCCGTGGAGCCCTGCTCAGTGCACTGCTCAGGCTGCCCTTTTCTGAGAACCATTCACTTTACGATCACTTTAGGATACAAGCAGCACAAATGAACAGGACTATTCTGCTACTCTCCTATGGTACGCGTCTGACAAGACTCCTCCGCAGATGGGTGTCCTGCCTGCAGCCGCACACACACACACACACACACACACACACATCCATCCATCCAAGTGTCCATCCATCCATCCACTTTTCAAAGCTGTTTGCTCATTAGTTCCTTATTAGTAGGACTGTGCATTAGCAAGTCTGGTGATAACCTGCATATCATGATATGCATCATATGATTCAATATACTGTGATACTGTTAGTACTGGAAAACTGCCATAGCTTAAAGAACATAAGCATAAAGTTCTAATTGCATCAAAAAGTTTACTAGAACAGTGGGATCAAAAAGGCTTCCGATTGCATTTAACATTACAGCACTTTTTGTGTATTTTGAACAAAGGAATTAATGTTTGCCTATATCAACAAAAAAATATAGTGTTACATACATTTACAGGTGGTACATGGTTTTAGATCCTGCTTTAAAGGTACGCCAGTCTTTGCAGACATCATGCCTCTTGTCGATCTCCTTAGCGCCTCCTTTATTGTGCAAGCTAAAATTCAGCCATTGGTGATAACGTTAATATTGTACTGAAGTAGTCTCTTAAGTTTGCTAATGCTAACATTAGCAGTGAGCTACTTTCCGTCTCAGATTGCGTTGTGACGCTGGAGTGCAAGATAAATACCAAAGGAAATATGCAGTCTGTGTCCTTCTGTCTAGCGGTCGGGGGTGGTAAACGACACAAAACCACGATCTGCCACAGATCTTTGCATGTAGACTATTCATTAAAAGAAATTGATAGTGTTTTTGAGAATACAATATCACAAAACATAATATTATATTCAAGTACATTAATAGGGCTGTAAGAAAATATCAAACAGGGCGGCTGGTCCCACCACTGGACATAAGTACACATACTCAGTAAGCTAGTGAATAACTTTAAGAGTTTCACAAACAGCAGAGCTAAACGCTTTCCTAAACACCCTAAAGTCTTACATGTAAAGATAGCAGATAACGGAACAAGCATTTTACATTAGATGATACCCACTGCCAACTTAAGACTCTAAATCAGATTAAATTATCCTGAATTTATCATCACGCAGCTCTCTGATACACAGAATGGCCGCTTTTGAAAAAGGGCACCTTTAAAACCAAGACCATCACACACACTCAGATACCTATAAGCATCGTTTCACTCACCATTCATCATGATCCAGCACAGAAACATGCATTAAGACAAAATTACTTTAAGTGCAAATAAAGGCATCTCCACTTGTGTTTTAAACTGACATCTTCGGTCTCCAGGATGCCAGTAAAGCTACAGAGAGACAGAGGATGCAGCCGCATCATGATGCAAAAGTCCTCGCAATTAGATCAAGCGTAGCCCGTCGCCATGGGAACAGCATCAGCATTTGACTCCAGGCAGCGAGGGGGCCAGCTCGAAAAGCATATCCTCTCCCGGGCAGACATTTCTAAGCACTACCGGGAAAATATGTTAATTCAATGAGTTCTAAACTGAGCAAGGCTTGATTCTTTGGATTAATAATAGACATGGAGCAAAAATGTGGATTGTCGGGCAGGGAGCTAGGAGGGAGCAAAAACATCAACCATCTGCGGCTCCCCCAAGGTCCAGGTTGGGAAGCACTGCAGTAGAGGGAGGCTGCCTATCACCAAAGCACATTGGCAGATCTTGCTCTTTTTTTTTTAAGCACATACGTACAAACAGAGAATGCCCAGAGTGAGATGCTGCCCCTTTCATATTTTTGTCTGATATTAGAAAACCCTCCACTCCCACAATACACCGAGTTGAAGGAGATCTGGCTAGTACCAGGTAGGACCCACTTTTACCTCCAGACCTGAGCAGTGCATTCTGGAAAGTCCCGCTGAAGAAACCTGCTGCATTGAACCGCTATTTTTGTACTTGTGGTCTTCCTGTCAGCTTCTATGGTCTAACAATTCTCCTCGGCGCTCTCTTATTAACAAGATGTGAGACTACACTTAGATCCCACCTCGGCACATTACATCACGGCCAGCTGGGGCATGTAATGGCACTTCCCAGATTTTCCGCGTCGCCCCACAACTTATTGGACACCCTAACTTTAGGATCACTGCTCACACTTACCCCTGTGCCCTCAGGCTCATCCCATGAGGCCCAAACCTCACTCCACATGCACGAAAGCAGTCATAAAACCAACCACAAGCAAGCAGTAATCACTTAATTCAAAGCTGGGCTCTAATTTTCTCTCTCATCTGTATGTGTCTGTGACTCTCACAGAAAGCAAGACTACATAGGCGAAAAGATGGTTTCCCCATGGGGGTCAAAGTATCACTCTGCACTTATTTTAAAGTATTTTTGCAAAGGGATCCTTCCTAAGAGTAACAATTTCACAAAACACACACACAAACACACGCACACTAAAAGCCTTGTTCTTCCTTTGCTAATCATACGCCTTTCGGTCAATTTCAGATTAACAGATTTGTGTGGAATCCCAGCGAGGGAGACACCCTAAAACCCGTAGAGAAGCGTCCGTTTTCAGTGCACCTTGCTCCGGCTTCCTGGCCCCTGGCGGGCTCCCTCCCTCCTCTCATACGCACTTACTCAGCCGCTCGTGTTGCAGAGCGAACTCTGATATGCGGGGGCCCTCCGCTTTCTGCTCCTGGGAGCTTTTGCGGCATCTCTGGAAGATGCGGCTGGCCAGGTCGTCCAGCTTGTGCAGGCTGTAGCGTCCGTGCGGGTCCTTGCCCTGGGCCATGTCACGATCGAGTGCGTCTGGTAGCTCGTGGGGGGAGGAAGCGTTTCTCTGCGAGGCACAACAAGGCAGGGCGCGCAACACTTCCTGTTTGCCGCCGGGCACGTTGCACACGAACCCCCCCTCCCCCCAAACACTACTTTGCTGGCCAAACCCTCTGCATAGAGAGGACACCAACTGCTAAGGAACTCTAAGGAAATGACATTACTGTAAATAACATACAGGGAACACAAAATAGGAGGTCGCTAGAGTAGGGTGTGAAGGGAAAATCTAATTTCCCTATGCTGGAGGGCTCCACTGGGCTGTGGGTGGGGCTTCTGTTCATTACAGGACCACACAGGGTGAAAGTTTCATTTTCACCGAAGGACGCGTCACGTTCCTGCCGCAAGGCAGAAGTCACCGCAGCCATGTTCACACGGAACATGCAGGGAAAGACAAGCCAGGTGCACTTTCCCGTCACTTCAGTGGTCAATGGCATGACGACGGCAAAGCAATCTATGATAATCTATAACAGGGGTGTAACGACGCATCGACGCATCATGATAAAATGATTGTCGAAGTGGAGAGCTGGTGACTGCATCGATCGGCTTACGTCAGAATCGATTTTCGGGGGCAAAACCCTCCTTAAAGATAAAGACACTCCTGCTTCCGGGTAGTGCCGCACGGCATACTGACGCTGAAAAAGCACCGCGATACCCAGTCGCTAAAAACGCTACTATTTTCCGTTTCATTAGTACCGTTACTTTAAGAGTATTCCCTGCAATTCGCGTCGCTATGTGACAGCAGCTCTGCTCCCTCTCCCTCGTCCTGTAGGCACAGTGGGTGTATCAGCTGCTTTTTCTCTAACCCTGCAGCTCTGACAGACAGGAGCGTGCTGATGGGCGAAATGACCCGTCTTTGGGACATTCAGCTCACCTAAAAGATTTGTTATGATTCATTCACCAACTCATTCAGTGGCACTTCCCGTTTGGATAAAATAGATCTAACCACATATGTTCTGATATGTCAAAAAATAGCGTATTATTTACACTAAACAGTGCTAAGGGGCTAGCTAAATACCATCAATAGGTGTCTCAACACTGTACCTTAACTACTCATGTTTGTTAAAAACACAAACCTAACAGCTCTCAGGTAACGAGTCCAAGGGGTTTCTTGTTCAGTTTTTTGGGTTTCTCATTCTCCAGCTTGGTTGTGTATTCACTGTAGGCATATATGTTCAGTCCCAGGTTTAGTTTACAGCCAATCCTAGGCTAGCTTACAGCATGCCCTTACATGCCTCACTGGCACTCACTGGCCATAGGTGAGGAGGGAAGCAGCATTCACGTCATATTTCTGAGCAGAAAAACGAAGAGAACAAATCTTTGCTGGGAAGTGAACCTGAGTGTATATATCCTGTAAGGGACTCATTCCTAGAGGTCGACCGATGTATCGGTTTTGCCGATTAATCGGCACCGATAGTTGATTCCCGGAACTATCGGTTATCGGC
>JAODKM010000042.1:15131120-15142680 GCA_026780845.1 Petrocephalus sullivani
ATAAATGCCCTTTGGAAGGGCTATTACGCCTGCAGCCGCAATCATGGGTCGTTCCTCCCGTCGCCGCAACCGTGACAATATGATAACTAAGCTAATGTAGAGAACGTCTTATTTGGGACCGACCCCCCCTCCCTGCTCTGACGGCCTCCCCCCTGCTTTCGGATTCTGATTTAACCGCTAACAACAACCAGTGTGCACAGGGTTCGAAAATTGTTTGCCTAGTTCAAATTACAGCCTGGGTATATAATTAAAAATAAATAGGATATTATTGCTTCTGCTCCTAAACCACAGCTACTTTGAATAAGAAACAAAAGGCTGCCGTCTGAAGCTTCTAGAAAGGGCCTGTACTTATGGTTGTGGACTGTGTCCCAGAATGTTTTAGAAGTTTTAGTCTTTCGGGTTTATATTCAGTATTCAAACCACACGTTTTTAGGTTCAGTACTAATACATTCTGTTCCGCGCTGAAAGATCCATTCCGGTTTTTCTATCGTCCTCAGCCTACGGAATGGAAATCTGGCTGTTTTTCCCCCTCTTTCGCCATGAATTTACATTTTGCACTCGCTCATATGGTGATGGGTGACTATAAACCTATACCAAATGTAGGATGTCAACTAGCAACCCGTGGTAGGAGTGCGCGGGCCAGATCATTACTGTACGCACGTCCTGCGCCACCATTCCAGCAGAAAATATGAAAATCGCACCGAACACGAATAAAATTAGAATTTTTAAGTAAAAAAAAAAAATGGAGAGGATTGACAGATGGCCAGGGCGAGGCCTAATGTCAGATGTCAGGCAGTGTAATAGGCCTGAACCGAACAGAATCAACATCAGCTCATTTTGGATACGGGAATAACATTATGATAGGACCTGTGTTCATTGTACCAGGCCTACATCTCCTGGTCACAAGTACAGATATCTTTGGGGGGCATGAGCATTAATTGTCTTTGAAGGGGGGGGGGGGTGACTTTATCTATCCATACTTACTGTGGTATTCCACTGAGTCTCGCCTCCAGTAACCTGGGATCCAGGCCGGTGATCACCACCAGTTTGTCCATCCTTGCCTATCCCTGAACAGGAGAAAAACACGTTTTTAATAAACCCGTTGATGGCTGCTGAGTACCAGTGTGGCACGTGTCCTGGCCGGCTGCTATTATAGTGAGAATTCCGCAATCGGCATTGCTGAGATGACAGTGTACCCGCGGTAGTCACTTTCCAGCCGATCCGGATATAAACGTATACAGTTATCGGTACAGACAGCATCAGGACGAAAACCCCCCCGGTGCCCCAGGGTAGTCTGAAATGACAGGTCTTCAACTGCATCGAGCAGGTGGGGAAAAACTGATTCTCGGAAATCCAGTGATGGCCAAAACAAGACGAGGATCGGAAAAGATATTTCCTTTGCATATTGCTCATGTTTGTTAACTATACTGTTTTTTTTTTTTTTGGAGTTACGATGTTACGGTGCACGATAACGGTAGTCACGGGACTTTTGCAGAGTATTGGTATATTTCTCCCGATAACTTTTCATATGCCCCCAGGATCTGCCTTGCATCTTTCTGATAGGGGGACAGAATGAGAAACAAGGAATCCAGACAGCTCCAGGTCGCTTCTCAGACGAGATAGGCCTATTAATAGCACATCAAATATGATGCGATGCTTTTCTGGAACAGCATGGGATTACACCTCGTAACCTGTATTACCCCGAGACCATGCGCGGAAAACTCCTGTCCTAAGAGCCCCCAGCTGGCTGGATCTGCGCGAGAAGTGGATCGCGGGGGAATCGCGAAAGAAAACAGGACACTGATTGAAACGCACGTTTAAAAGAATCCAGGCAATGTAATTTTAATACCGTTCAAAAAATGATACGAGAAGCGAGAACCGCTGTGGGGGCAGCGGGGGCCCTGCGCCGCGCTTCCTTTAATTCCCTGCGGATTCATTACCGGCTTTACCTCCCGTCGACACCGAAAACATCGCCGAGACGCAAAACGGCACCACAGGAACTCACCTTTACCTCATTTGGGTGTCACCATAAAAATAATAATAATAAAACAAACATCGTGCCTATTTTCCCCCCTACATGTCATTCAATACTTTGTTATGCATAGACAAACCGGTTTGCCGGTTTCATTAATTTATTTATTTTTCTTAATTGCAGTTTGCCTGCTGATCTGAAAGCTTCTTGCTGCGAGGAGCAATTCCAGAGTCAAATAATATCAAAGCCTGCATTTCTCTTCCTCCATTCTTTGTCTGTCAGTAAAATATCTGTACGCCGCACCAGAATGGCCATCCGCCATACATTCCTGCCTCGTCTTCCCGAGCCTCTCCGGGCGCTTTTATGAATTATGGAAACTGTAATTCACCAGTTTGACGACGGCAGTTGACATCTGACAGCCACAACTGTGAAAAACTGACTGGGGAAAAAAAAGCAGAATGAGGGTGTGAGCTACAAATCGGGGGAGGGGGGCTGGGACTGGCCTCAGATGTGAGCTGTTGGGCCCAAAACTTCGGCTGGATGGGTTGTGCATGTGCGTTGCGAGATTTGAGTGACAGAAGGTCTCCGGGAAGCTGCACCGTGCTGGAAAATACAGTGGAGTGCGCAGTTCTGGCCCTCCAGCACTGACTTTGACAATGAAAGACAGGCAACAAATACTGAGGGCATAGAGGCAAGACGCAAAGTAATGCAAACCTGTCCCAGACCAATAACAGAAAGCACTGTGCTTCTGCTCCTGGTGTCAGAGCGGGAGATTATTGCCGTTTTCCGTTCCACATCATGAAGAGGTCATGGGCTACTCCCCCACCAGTCGCGCTTGCCGTGCAGACCAGAGGCCTTTCAGCTGGTGAAGTTCTCAAGCAAACAAACCAATGAATAAGTTAAGAAACCAGCTCACTTCCAGTGGAATGATTAAATCCCTGTGAGTTTGTCGGGGGGGGGGCGGCTTCCAAATGACTTCCCCTCGAGGGATGGCCACTCCTGGCCACAGATCCAGGGCTACTCCTCACCCCCATGCTTTCACCCCGGCATGCATAAGAGGGCCTAACGCTGTTCTCGTTCAGTAGAGACTTCTAATCAGAAGCTCGTCTCTAGAGGGAGGCGGCTGAGCTGATAGTCTTCGTTTGAAATTCTGCGAAAAAGAAAACAGACAGAGTGTTTGTGTTGGCCTGTGTTGTTTTGGACTAGAACGTTAGAAAAATCAATGTCTGTTTTCTTGTGAGAGTGGAACATAAATTAGGACCGACAGCGAACCCTAATTACCGGCACTCTAGGGGATACTGGGAGTGAGTACCTACTGAAGAATTGGGGTTAGGCAAACTTTGTGGGTTTGTTGAGGCAATCTCCGCAGAGACGGCACCCCACGGCCGCCGAAGTCCCCAGCCTCCGCCAGCTGTTTTAAGATGAGCCCGGCTGCCTTTGCCTAAAATCCAGCAACACGACAGACTTTCTTTAATAGCGATGACTTGGATCGGCAAATGTTAAAAAGCAGGAGTGTTTTTTCTTCCCCTCCCGTCTCATGCATTGCTCTAGCAATCTTTAGATCTTTAGAGAAAACTTTTTCTATATAATAGGCCTACTTAAAAAATCTGATAGTTGTACGATAGTCAAAAATCTTCCTGGTATTTTCAGTTTTACAAACTTCATAAAACTTACACTGTCGTATATAACCTAGTGGAGATCAAATATCAGTAAAATATATCCATTTGAAAATGTTTGAGTCATAAACTGTCATCTAAAACTATCATGTTTTAAAGATGTTCTAATTGATATTTTAATTAGTACTTCTTCAAATTTGCAATGAAAAGCAATCGAGTGTTTGTGCTTCTGACGCCCGAAATGTTTTCTTATTATTATTTTTTAATTTCCCAGATTTATGGACGACCACTCTCTTATGTAACTATAGGGGGCAGTATTTACCTGATTATTCAACTACCGAGATTCCGGATTTTTTCTAAACCCTTACATGCATCTTACCGCACCCTTTCTATGAATATACATACAATTATGAATCTGCCAGTTTACTTAAATTCACCGTGTAGTTTAAATAATTCATGTTAACAGCAGGACTGATCAACATTTCTACAATATTTCTATGATGACTCACTAAACGGCTATTTGTGAGACCATAAACTATGAAGAAGTATTTGTTCAATAACATTATCAAACATTAATGTTTCATTTCCGCTGTTATTGATGGTGCTTCGTTTGAATATGGGAAGTCATATACGATAATTATAATTAAATACTTTAATAATAATGTAATAACGAAAAACACCGAGTTCATGGGATAAAAAAATGCTATTGAAAGTGACAGGGACTCTCCGCTCATCAAGACGCCTAGCCGTTAATGCCTTTCATATCTGCAAAGCTTTGGTGGTTTTTAGTGCTTGACATTTCTTAGGCTTAAACATATTGCCTTCCACGTACAATTCCGCATACAAATACTTACGGGGCCCCGTTTTGTGATTTCAAAGGAAGAGATTGAGATAATTACACCGCAAATACATCAAAGTAAATTGAAACCAAATGTGTGCCGCAGTTGGGGACTGGGGGCCCCTCAATAGGGCCACTGATTCGGGGTCCGGGACTAGCTGCAGAAACGCATGAAGGTTATTTAAGCATCAAATTCACGGAGATCCAACTGCATTAAAGAAGAAGTCCCCTCTTTGGCAAATAACCCTGTTTAGGGTTTTCAAACTGCGATTTTAATTAGGAAAGCGATATCGGCTGAACAAATTATTATGAAGTTTTCATTCTCACTTATTTAAAAAGATAGATCCACGGAACTTTCATTCTTTCGCCTGACGTTTTTATTGAACGCTCCTCTATGGCCCTGCCAAAAACACTTAAGGAAATCACTCGGAAGTTTTAAAGGAGTGGGCCATTAGTCTCGGACGTCCAGCCCGAGAAGGAGCCCCGTCTTATACCAGCTTCATCTCTCTCCGGGTGAGATATTAACGCTGCAAATTGCAGCTAAGAAACAAAAGCAGCACCCGGAGTGGCCGGCAACATTAGGCAGTCTCATACTTCTGACAATAAGGTTGCGAGGAAACGTTCATTTATACCGTTTTTCTTAACGCCGCGTTACTGCCCACGGACGGCCAAGTAAACGCGATAAAACCTCACCCCCCTGCACTAAAAGCCACGAACAGTAAATGAAAAATAAATCGGTCAATTTCCCGACACTAAATCTCCCGTGTCGCTGCGCTTAAATAAGCTTTCTTTGTATTGTTTTTGGGCAGGGAGAATGGCCATCTGCTGGGTGCCTTTCAGCGGGCAATGTCGCACAAGCGAAAGCCGCGGACGCTGTCGGGCGGGAGCCGCACATTCACCGATTCACCACGCCGGACCCGGTTTCCCCCGTTTCACGCCGCCGCAGTTGTTATGTAAATATTATTTTACAGTCCGCTTATAAGCCTCGCACACATCGGTGACCACCTTTGTGGTGGGGATTAACACCCAGCCGGAGTAGACTTTATCTGAGTCCGGGGAGGATTTGCCTCCCCCCACCCCCAGCAAGGCAGACCCGAGTCGCACCCTTTCACGCCGTCTCAAGCCGTTTTTAATGACCCGCTTCCAGATACAGTGGGCTAGATTCACAAAGTGATTTTTAGTTTTAGCTATACACTATCAAACGGCTGACAAGTTTCGCACAAGCCTCAAAATGACAAATCATATTTGTAAACAGAGATTCTTAAATAGGCCTAGCAGATGCAAGTGCCTTTAGTAAAGTTTATAAGATTAAACCCATTAAATTGACCCTTTGCTTAATTTGCACAGGTACCTCTGTTGCATTTTTGTTTCCTACTGTATTGTTAGAAAAACATGGAAAAAAAAACAATGTTTTCCTATGTAGTTACCAGAACCTTCATAAATGCAAGCACAATTAGTGTTACGTAAAAGGTCGGATTAAAGTTACTGGCACATTTAGGAGCGATTAAGCAAAGCAAACGACTTCAGGCTTTCAGCTGGATGACAGTAAACCTAGCTGCCAGCTTTCATCCCCGTGACTTGACGAGTGCGTCTGGCCGGGAGAAGTGCGCTGCTCGTTAAGGTTACAAACACAACCTGAAACCAATATTTAAGTCTCCGATCGTGTTTGTAATGTTTAGATCCGGCAGGACACTAATGAGGCTTTCAGTGGGACGACATTAAAATGAGAAAAACTCATGCCAGGTTCCATCAGGCTCCGACTTGACTATATAGTTTGTGTCAGGCGTTCTCCGCCTGTGGACGCTTGTACTTAGCTGGACACAAACGTTACTGCTGCTGCGGGCCTGCAGATCCGTTGCCCCAGATCGTGTGACAGCTCTGTTTTGACAGGCCAGGAAGTAAGTCAAAGGTCATATGGCATGTCTCCCAGGGCACCCTGTCAGGGATCAAAGGCTCTCCCCAAAAAGTGCTGCATTGGTGAAAATTCACTTTGCAGGGATAAGTCTTTGCAATTATGCATCTCGGATCGGCCCGACTGGGACTGGGAAGCAGAGGCATTGTGAAAACCACCCGCACCACTAACGAAGCATCCAGATGTTTTTAAAGCATTTATTGGGGCGGGTCACCGTTTAAAGAACGAGGAAAATAAGTGTAATACATTCCAATTATTAATTTAAGTCTATTACAAATTAGAGACTGACCAGTCGCCTTATTCATGCATTCAGTAGTTTGTTGGATGTCTTCCCATCTCGACTATGTATTATTTAGCGGAAGGTTTCGTTTCTGGACACAAAGTGACTGATCCGCTCTGCGCCCGTCCTCTTTCCGTGCAGCGGTCAGCCACCCGGCCCAAACACCCGGCCCTTCCTAATAACCACTGACTAACGCGTTTAATAATGAGTTATAAGTTTATTCGCTATAGTCGTCAGAGACATCCCAAATGTAGTAAATTCCCAATACCACTACCAGAGTTGAGTATGTTATTTTGTCGTAATTTAATGAAATGTAAATTTAATAAAATGAGTAATAAAATGTATATTCTGTCCAGAACTAATTCATTGATGGTGTTGTGTCCCGGTGTTACCAGTTTACCGTTACTGGGGGATGTTTATGTGACCATGCCTTCCTCGTGCTACTTCCTAGATGCAGTTTATAAAATAGTAAAAAAATGGTCATTTTAGGGCTGCGGTGGCCGGTTTGCCGAGCGCTCGGGGACGAGCTGTCACTCCAGGACAGTGACTACTCATGTCCCAGAATCCAGCCTGGAAATGGGGGCTATGGTACTCCAGATAATTTCAGGGTCGTGTCCTTAAATGACGGCGAGGCTTGCAAACCGCAGTCTGGATACTCTCCTTTTGTTCGTCCTTAATTCATCATTCAAAATATCAGCTGCCAGTTTCCAACCAGGCTTTTTATGGTCTGTCGGGAACAAATCATTTCCTCATATTCTGTATACAGTACGTTTGGAGAGAAACCATGGTTAAAGACACAGTAAACAGAGGTTCAAGACGGGTACTCTGAAGCCTTTTGTCCGTAATGTTTCAAGTTTAGGAAAACTATTCTTTTTTTTTGTGGTCTAAGGAACCACTGTTGTCCTAGTGAAGCTGCAGTATTTTAATTGGAGGCGTGAACTGTAAATGGGACCAAAACGTGTCTAACTTTGGTTTTGTTATGCAGTTGAAGACAAGTATTACGTCTGATTATTCAGTTCCTAACTGGGAGAGGCATTTCTACGGACATGCTCAGGTAGAAATGACCGAAATGTATTTACTTCCAAAGAAAGGTGCTGAAATTTGTTTAGTTCACACTCAGGCGGGATATTGGAGCTTCTCCCGGCAAGCGTATGAATATTAAAACTACATCGCCATATCTCCCGCTCCGCGCTCTGCGTTTGCCGCCCACCCACCACAATGAGGGGACGCTCTTGGAGATGTATGAAAGGCTATTGCCTCTGAGATGTCCCTCGCTGGGATGGTGGCCGCACTTCAAACGCACACTGGTAATCCGCCGAGAGGGATGGGGACCCGTGTGAAAGCCGGGCGTTTCCGTGCTGCAGCCACACACACAAGTCCCTTTTGTCTATGCGGTGAGGGGCCTCAGCGACTCGGGTTCGCCCGGTGCGGAGTCAGCGCGCGTTTTACACTGCGAGGGCAACCCTGTTAGATGCCTCCTGACTGCAAAATGCGTATCTAGAAAAATTATAAATGTATTATACTTATATGACTAAATGAAGGCCTAAAATGAGGTATTATTAACTCGTGATGTGCGGCTCAGGGGGTTAGGACAGTATGCGTATGACCGGAAGGTTGCCGGTTCAGATCCCCGGCTTGGCATAGTGATCCTTCCCATAACCCCAATTGCTCCAGGGCAATTCTAACCCTGCTATCACAGACGAACGTCACTTTGGTTAGAAGCATCTGATAAATAAACAGAATGTAAATTTATGTTTGTTGACATTTTAAAATGATCATTGTGTAGGCGAATTTGCTACAGACGAAGGTGTAATGTGCACCGTGCCTGTCACAGAATTGCAGACTAATCTGAAGGACGTCACAAAATTATAGACTCCGTTGGTACTTTGGGCGGACGAAGGGATCGAGAATTTCATGGCCCCCACCCCCCCCAGACTTGGAATACGCAGAATAAGATCGGTCACGCTGTCGTTTTGGGCCCCAGGTTACCGTTCCGAGCGTCTGCTGTCCACTACGGCAGAGTCCGCAGCCGCTCCAGGAAGTGTGCCGCTTCCTGCTCTCCCAAGCTGACTCCCCGCAGCGCTCCGACGCCAGCCCGGCCCTCCCGGGAGCGGGCCCCATGCCATCTGGATCGCCGGACGGGACGCAGTGCTGCCACTCCGCCTCGCCCCGTTTCCCCCGTCCGCCCTCCTTCCCTCATCCCCTCTCGGCACGCGTGTCCCGGCCGTCGCAGAGAGCGAAGGCGAATCGGACAAGATCCACAGGGTGCGGGTGGCCGACGGTAGTGAAATGGCAGCCGGCGTGAAGGAAACGCACGCGGACGGTAAGCTTATACCGTAACGGAATAAAAAATGGCGTAGGAGGTGGAGTGAGGCGGGAGCAGGCTGGGGTACTCATCCCAGGCCTCCTCTCCTGTCCTCTCCTCCATCAGCACAGTGTCAACACCCCAGTCTCCGTGCCTGCAAATTATCTGCATTGCTCTCCACCGCTCCGTCGCCGCGGCAACTTTATCTCCAGAAATGTAAATGTTAATTGAAGAGGGCTTGGGGTTGCATCTGCCCCCACTGACATCATCTCGCCGGCGCCCCCTGGGCGACGCCCGTCCTCCATACCTGAGAGCGTCCGAGTGCCCCCCCTGCGGGAGCTGGGGGGGTGAGCGGCTGGCCTCAGAGGAGGACAAAAGAGAAGGCCTCCGGGAGAGAGGGAGTAAAAGGAAAGGCTTGGGGGGGGGGGAGACCCCGGAGAGAACGGGGATAAATCACCCGCTCGTAAGACGAGGGCGACAAGCCGCTGCATGCATCAGAGCAGGAGCGAGCCCGGCCAGGAACCTCTGTGCTGTCAGTCAGGCCCCCTATTAGCACGTGGCAGATCTTCGGAACGTTCCACACTTTCTCGTTTTTTTTTTTTCCCCCACATGGGGTCTGGAGGAGCGCTGTTCCCGCTGATGGCTTCCATATGACGGCGCGGGTCCTCCTAACGGCAGTAGCGGGAACGTGGAGGCTGGATGTCACATGACGCGTCAGGGTGTCACATGACACCGCGCCGGCTGATGTCACGCAGAGAGTCGCGAGCTCTGCGGCGTATCCTGGGGAACGCGTCCGTTTCCCTAGCTCCTCTACCTCTGGCGTTTCTGTTGCCGACGGATCCTTCCACGTTTCACCTTTTACAGATTTACTTCCGAATACCGTGCCGTGTCATGTGACATCCTGACGTGTGATTGGCTTGGAAAAGCTCTCAGCCCTCATATACGATTGTAATATTTTTTGTACAGACCCAGGACTTTTGACTCCTAGACACTGTTCAGTATAGTTTTTGACTTAAATCTAGCATAAACAGACATGCCTTAGGCTGAAACTGAAACGAGGATAGGAACAGACAGAGTGTAACATCTGCTCTTTTCATGATCCACCTGTAATGTCAGGATTAAATGGCAGTTCGTTGAAAAATCTCTGACACTATCCATGAAAATATGGGCATTTATTCTTGTAATCAGCGAGAGGGGGTGGACAAGCAGTCCAGAGCTGGATCACCCCCGAAGAGACTGATGGATGGTTCCCGGCTTTGACCCCCCCCCCGAGCGGATCAGGCCGGCGATAAGCGTTGCGTCCGGCCGCGTCCGGATTTCAGGGTCCAGCGGAGGGGCTGTAAAGCACCATCGGGGGGGGTGTTTGGCTCTGACCTCCTGACCTGTGGCACACGTGGACGGAAGCCTGCCCTTCAGGGAGCGCTCTGTGGGCGGGGCTAAGGACGTCTCCCCGGATCCAAGGTAGAACAGTAATATCAGATATATACAGATATATACAGAATATCTCGGTTCATTTCGACCCCTGGGCAGAGTATAATTTTCATTCTGCTTACCGGGCATCTTTAAGCCGCGGGAGCTGTGGATCCTTCCGGACCCTCAACGCCAGGCTGCCCGGACCCCCGGTCTAGCTCTGTGTGCATGTCAGCCACTGATGGCTACATTTTTCCAGCAGGCAAACCCCCTCTGCCCCCCAGCAAAGCTCCAGTCTTATGCTCCCTCTGTGTCAGTGGACTGGGAGGCCCAGCGCAGCAGCACTAGGCTCAGTGCAATAAATTCAAGCTTGGGGGGGGGGGGTTTGGCTGGACACATGCCCCCCCTCCCTGCATAACCCAAGAGCGAGTCCTGCGACTGAGTGCTCATCCAGGCCCGAAATTGCTGTGGAGGCCAGAAGGCTGTCCTGTGGACCCACAGAAGGGCAGGCCGGGGCAGCGGGGAGGGGGTCCTGGCCCGCCCTATTCTGAGCCCCTTTTAAGGTCACCCCGGGTTTATAGTGCCACTAATTGTCAGAGCATCGGGGCGTCCATGTGGAATCCCCCCAAAAACCGGGAATCAGGATGGCCTTGTTATCCCGAAAAGACACTAGGCCTTACTTTGGGGGGGCTGAGCCAGAGTTGCGGGTGATGATGAAAGCTCCCCCCGCTCAGATTGCCATGGTGATATCAAAGCAGCGTAGCCGTAATTAGCCTCCCTTCGGAAGCACTTTTAACGCGTTTTCCTTGTCTCACGCCATCACGCCCGCACGATCGACGGTGCCCTGCGGTGGCTCCGGGGCTGAGACTCTTCACGGACGGCGTCTGCACTACCGTTCTGGCCCACCTCACATATACATACATATGTGCATACCGCACCTTCATGTCCTTCGATGGCTTTCTCCTATCTCCTGGCACGCACTGCAGATACACGGCGGCCATCTCTGCCTTTTCCTAACGTCTCATTCCCCACACCGGGGGCACACAGAGCCCCCCCCCCCCCGAGAGGCAGAGCACGACACCGTGGCTAAGCAGCCCTGGGCCGTGCCGTGGCCAAAAGAGACGCAGGGAAGCCACCCCACCTCAGCTGGATTAACACTCCCCCCCCCCCCCGACCCCTTATCTCCGGCCCCCTTTCCTTTCTTGCTGCTTTCAGGAGGGGCGCCCC
>JAODKM010000042.1:15147068-15172243 GCA_026780845.1 Petrocephalus sullivani
GGCCGGCCCCCTGACCGGCCTGACGGAGGCACCGTGGGCTGCGCTGCCCTGCCCCCCCCCTCCCCCCCAACCCACCCCGCCCCCCACATGCGTCGCGGTGGAACAATGCAGATTACATGCGGCTGCCACCACAGAGAGAGAGACGCTGTCTCCTGTCTCAAATCTGCACCGGGAATCATAATTATGAACAACACGGAAACCGTCAGCCTTGACTCCCCCCGCTGGAGCGGGGGCTGCATTTTAATACGTACAGTGTGCATTGGACACACGTCGCATATAATTCCCAAGCATCCCTGCATTCGTTTGTGAGCGGTACATACATGCACATGTATGTGGTAATTAGAAGTCTGAAGGGTAATTACTGAGCTGCCCGCTTTTCCACTGAGCCCCTGCAGTCAGGAGGAAACTGCAAACCTGCAGTACCATGTTTTTACATGGTTACCGTTCCCCCCGTTTAGCCGGACGGCCAGCGGTGGAGCGGGGGGATTGCTGTCCAGCCCTGGAGATGCGTGCCTTTTTTCCGGTTGCTGGCGTTCCCGTCTGAGAGGCGGATGGGGTGTTGACGCGGCCCCCCGTGGCGGACGTATATCCTTACCGCCCGGCGTTGCTGTCTGAGAGCGTCGCCCCGGCGGGATTGCTGCCTGCACGCGCGCCTGGTAGCGGTTCCCGGTGGCCTCGGCTCGTCTCGCTGCCACGAGAGGTGACGTCCGCCCACTTCTCCCGCGGCCCCGGACGGCGCCGGCGGGCTGCGCTGATGCAGGGAAAACACTTGAGGGAGCACTTGAGGCGAGCTGAGGAGAGGGCCTGACACGGCGCGGCCGGGCGGAGTCAGCGCCACCCATTAGCTGCGCCGGCTTGGGTGAGGCCTCTGATTATCCCCCTCCGCTTTCTGTCAGAAGTGCCTGCCCCGACCGCTATGTCAGACACAGCCTGACTCCCCCCATACCCCCCCCCCTCTCCCCGGTGTGTTCAGTGCACCCGCTGACATGCTGCACCTCGAGTGGGCCTGATTTGTGCTGGGGGAGGGCGGAGGTGACTCTACAGCCGCTGGAGCACCACTCCGGGTTAAATTAGAGGCTCCTAATCACGCAGATCTCAAGCGAGCCTCCTCCGCCGTTACCGTGGCTCCAGCCCCCCTGCCCCCACCCCCCCCCGCCAGGAATCGCTGACAGGCAGCTCTCTGCCCCCCCCCCCCCGTCACCCCCATTGTTCAGCTCTTATGCTAAGTATAAGGCCCCAAATTAATAAAAATGATTCTCCAAGATCAAACTTCTCCAGTTTGCAGGAAGCTCTGGGAGAAGGCTGCTTCCCACCTTCTTACCCCCCCATCCCATTTTCATCTGTGCACGACTGCGGCAAACGACTAATTCTATTATTTTTTTTCCCTTCCAAACACGAATATGGAGCCAGAATTGTCTTAAGTAATGAACGGTATGCCGGCCGGCCGTTATCATCTGATATAGCAATTACGGCGGAAATGCGATCATAAGACCTCATTAAACCAGGCTTCAGGATCCGGCAGAATGATAATCTGGTGATATCTCGCTAATTTCCCATCATCCTAGAAAAAGGGGGGGCTTTTTTTTTTTTAATGTTGCCCCCCCCCCCCCCCCCCAGGCACGGAATGGCTCCATCCAGTCCGGACGCTTCCAAGCAAAGCAAAACTCGCGACAGGTGGGGGGGCTCGTATTGTGCAAATAGTTGGTGGAGCGGGGGAGGGCCACCATTGCGGAGCAGCACATGTTTTCGCGGGGGGGGGGCTGTTTAAGCTGTTTGTCGGGGGGGGGGCCGTGGCACAAAACGCCAGGCTGAGGATCCCGCAGCTTAAGCGGTGGCCGTGGGCGGGGGTTTTGTGGGACACGCGGCCTGCAGAGATGAAAGCGGGGGACCAGGAGGTTGGAAACGGCAGCGCCTTTAAGCAGACGGCTGCCCTGGGTGGGCCCTGGAGGTTACTGGGTCAAATATGTGACCTTTACATGTGACTTTTTTTTTTTGTCTGCTGGAGATATTAAGAGCTAGAAGGTGTTTTGGGGGTGGGAGGGGGGGAGAGCTCAGGCTTAGTATGAATACTAGTAAAACTGGGTTTTTAGAGATGGGGCATGTCACACTGTTGCAAGGGGACACGGGGGAAGATATTTTAATTTTCGAGAAACTCGATTGTGCACGGGAAAGATCTGCCTCAGATTGTCATTAGTCACTGATCAACGTCACTGCCTGAGACAAGGAACGGTACTGGAGTTTAAAGCCAGGGGGAGCAACTTGATTGGCTGATAGACAGATCATTTTGTTTTTGACACGTTTCAGTTGGGGAGACAGGGCATGGGCTATAATTACGTGCAAAGTTGTTCAAAATAGGCTTTCTTTTAAAGGCCATGTCCAAAACGAAGCGATTTTTAATGTGGATCGTGCACTGGCAGAGAGATCTGGTCTGTTTCTCTGTTTTCACCTTGTGTTTGAATTTCCAGGTATTGTTTCGCAGCAGAGTTATAATGAATGTATTTGACTATTAGGGGAAACACCTGCGAACTTTTCAAGGACATCGCAGCTGATCTAAATGCAGCCGCGCAGGAATCGTTGCCTGGGGACGCAGCAGTTGCATCGGGTGCCCTCTGCGCATTTTTAGACACCGGGTGGCGGCCGTCTTAATTTGTTGGAGAGAATTATTGCGTGAACCCCGCTTCTGGCTGCAAACCCGCTGCTGGCTGTGCGATAAATGGAATTCAATTCCGAAAGGGTGAGAATAGCCCGCGAAATTAGCCGCGGATGGCTCTCCTCGCCGGGCGGACTGCGCCTTTACCGGCCTCCTTTTTATATTTTTATTTTTGCAGCTTCAAAAAAAAAAAAAAACAGGAACCGGGTCAAGCATGAAGACGCCCCCCCCCCACCCCCAGCTTGGATGTAGCCATCGACTAGGGGGAGTTTTTAACCTGCCATCTGCAGGGCAATCATAAATAGTTCAGTTAGCAATTTTCCTTGTTATAAAGCTACCGGTTAGATGAGGACTGTTTGGTTTTAAGGCGGAATTTGGCCCTTGTTCTGTGCGGAAATGCACACATCTGTATCGTCAGAGGCGGCGCGATCTGTATGGGTTCTGCAGCTGTTAATGAATAATAATGAAAGTGGGAAGTGATAAAGAACAGACATTTTTTAGGAAAAAAAGCCGTTTTTCTTCCTGCAGGCAGAAATCCCAGGGCGATTCCCATGTCAGACAGAAGCACTATTAATGTGACACAATCCCTTCAGCTGACCTTTGGCTTTATTTTGTAATCTGTCCACCTCCGTCCACCCCATCTGTCCAGGTACGGGCTGCCAGGGACCTCTGGGTGACCCGGCAAACGGTTCGGTCTGGAGGAGACGGGACCTGCTCCCCCATTCATCCAAATCCCTTCCCTCCAGAGCATCATTTTACCACCTCCAGCTTTTTCATCCATGGCTCTAAATTTAGGGGTGGCTGGGTGCCACCGGCTCTGACTGTACCCCTCGCAGGTCCAGGCCCGGTCTGGCTCTACTTCACTGGGCCCGCTTCTCCTGCCCATATTCCCCTGAAGAGGGGCTGTCCACTCTGGCCAGGGCATCGAAATAAGTGAGCGTCTGCCCGCGAGAATCTGCATCCTCCTTGGGCCCTACTGAAGCCACGCCTCCCCCCCCCCCCCCCCCCCCAGGCCGTGGACCTTCAAGGATAAGCGATTAAGCCGAGCTGAATCCGACGGGACGCGCGTCACAATGAGAGCGACAGCTCTCGCCCAGCTGGCACTGTCCCTGCTCTCTCTGCCCGGCACACTTTCCTCATCCTCAGCCGTCCGCTAATGAGCAGCTGAAGTACATTTAAGATGAATCCTCCCCAGAGATTAGCGGAGCCCAGGGCTAGCGCTGGGGGGGGGGGGGGCATGCAGGAATAAAAGTGCCTCCCAGTCAATCAGGAAATAAAACCAGCTTAACCTTTGAGAGGCCCTCCTTTTTAAGACACCTTCCCTATAAGTTGATGGTAATTGGCTGTCCAGGGTAAATGTATGACCCAGTAAATCTAATGGAATGGCACGGATACCCCTGGTACCGCTCGCTTTTGTCCGCCGGGCACGCCTGTAAACTCATTCACGGAGTAGGAGGGGGGTGCTTTGTGCACAGGGGAATTAGGAAAGGTGTCTGTGTGTGATGTTAGACAGGGATCTGCGGGCAGCAGAATTACCCGACATCCAGGCCGTTTTACACAAACATATAGATCTGCCGGCTCCGGCTCTGAGCTTAAGTCTGAGTGCCAGATTCTGCCGCATGGGGCGGGGTCACTGCCCTTTGAAGGGTTACCTCTCTGTCATAGGGCTGGAGGTGCGGGGGTGGTCCTGGAGATCCGAGGCCCGAACACGCTGGCCTTATTCCAGGTCAATCGAGGCGCTGAGGCTCCTCATTCCCGTCGACGCCTCTATTGACATGGAGACTTTCCCAGTTACTTTTAATGGCCAAAAGCAATAGCAGACCCCCCCGGGCTATTGCTGTGGTGAGGCTCATGCGTGTTGGGGGAGCAGGTTCGGGCTCTGCCTCTCTTTCGTCCAGGAGATCGCCGCTCGCAGACAGAGGACGCTATGTGGACCGCACCCGCTTCTAGACGCCAAACACAGGCCCGTCACAGCCACCGGTGGCCTGATTCCATGCACTTAACTGAAATGCCAGAGCGTCGGTTTTCCGGGGGAATATCTGGCTGCAATGCTTTCCCTTCTGCAAGCCCTGGAATTTTAGCAGATGTATATAAAAGCCAGAAATCCTCGTCAGAGCCTAATAGTCCTCGCAGGTGGTAAAATCACTCATGGTAACCCGTCATCCTTAGAGGCACAATGAATCCGTGGTGGGAGAGGTGTCCCTTCTGTGCTCGAGTCCCCAGCTATGCCCCTCCCCCTGCCCGTTGTTCTTGTTGCTGATCCGCGGATAAAAGCCTCAGGCCCCGTCGGCGGAGCGCGTTAAAATGGGAGAAAGGCAGCTGCAGCCGGAGCCTGACAGCCCAGCGGCCTGGACGTGTTATTCTAACCCCCCGTGTGACGGGGGGGGGGGCTGCAGGCTGAACTCTCAGCTCCTTGACCATCTGCAGGACTGCCATGTAATTCCCACATGTCAAACAAAAAAAAAACAAAAATGGAAATAAAAGAGGCACTCCCCAACCCCCGTCTGCCCCCCGACATCCCGGAGAAGGGACCTGTGGAGCCCCACTCAGCCGCACTCCCGTCTTCTTCTCCTCTAGAAAACATGTGGGATGGTAAAGTGCAGGGAAATGCCCTGTTCCTGGAAAATGTTCCTCCATCTTCTGGATGTTCTTCCACCCTCTCCATGTTCCTCCACCCAGAGCATGTTCCTCCATCAGGAGCATGTTCCTCCATTCCTCCACCCAGATCATGGTCCTCCACCCAGAGCATGGTCCTCCACCTGCATCAGCAGTTAACCTACACCATAGGTTCAGATCGTATCTTCTGGGCCTCAGGTCAGCACACCCAACTTCCTGTCAGCGGATCTGAGAGGGCACTCATCCCAAGAATAAAACCAACACTCCCAGCAGCGCCTTTGAGAGGGAGGCTTTCTGAGGGCTGCTGTATAAATAAATTACCCGTTAGCTGCTCGCCACCGCACCCCCCCACCTCCTCCCCATCCCTGGCAGGTTGTTTGATGTCCTTCGGCGTGGGTTTGCCGTCAGTGGCCGTGACGACCAGCACGGTCCCCCCCGGGGGACTCCGAGCCGGAGAAGCATAGCTAGGTTCGAGCAGGCACTCACACGTGACACGTCGAGATTGAAGGGAAACACAACCTCACGGTGTTTTTGAAGAATCAGCTCCGTGGAATGTAACCCAGACCTTACTTGTGCACACAGAGTGAGAGATGGACTTCTCTAGGGCTGCCAGGGTGTTGATTTCATTATAAAAACACATGTTCCGTTACATTTAGGAAACTCTAAATTTCTCATATGTGCTTTGCTCCTTCAGGCTTGTCAGAATGAAGCAGGATATATCGCCACACTAATAATGAATGGATGTATCTGGGTTTTTTAATGGTTATCATATGTTTTGTTGCCTTTGCTTGTTTTGTAACTCTGTATGGTCTGTTCTTGGATCATAGTCCCGCTCTGCACAATAACTCCAACACGTCCAATACTGTAAATATTGTTTTAGCCCGAATTCCCCCGAGAAAAAGAAGAGGAATGCTGTGTGTGGGGTGGGGTTGGGGGGGGGACTTGTAAAAAAAAAAAAAATTCACCCCGTTCCTCTTGCTTTTGGACGAAGTTGCAATCTAAAAAAACAGCTTGGACCGCCATCATTGCAGATATTATGTATGTGTATGTCGGTTACTGGAGGCCGGTTTGTATGCTCTGTTGCTTTCAGTAGCATTCCCACTGATCCAGTTCCCAGGGGACCGTGAAACGGAACATTTACGATGCCTGTTTTTTTGTCGTGAATTTATTCTACGCACTGAACAGATCTGCATGATAGATGATGCCTAAACAAACATATACACTCTTAAAAGTATGCAAAATAGAAACCAAATACATACTTTGCATATTTAAATTCTGGTATACTATGTATTTTGAAGCGCAAAAAAAAATGTTAGAACTAATTATTTTGTAACATGCAAAGTTATCTTTTCGTATGCTGAATGTGAGTGTGCTGTGTGGAGGCTCTGATTAGTATGGTATCCTCACACCTCCAAGGAGGTGTCCTGTCCTCACACTGTAAGAGTGCAGTTATAATGATCTCCCTATATCACGTTCCCCCTGCATCTCTGCACGTTCTCCCCGTATCTCTGCACGTTCTCCCCGTAACTCTACACGTTCCCCCCGTATCTCTGCACATTCCCCCCGTATCTCTGCACATTCCCCCGTATCTCTGCACAATCCCCCCGTATCTCTGCACATTCCCCCGTATCTCTGCACATTCCCCCCGTATCTCTGCCTGTTCTCCCCGTATCTCTGTCTGTTCTCCCCATTTCTCTGCACCTTCCCCCTGTATTTCGGCACGTTTCCCCTGTATCTCTGCACGTTCTCCCCGTATCTCTGCACATTCCCCCCGTATCTCTGCACATTCTCCCCATTTCTCTGCACGTTCTCCCCATATCTCTGCATGTTCTCCCCATATCTCTGCACATTCCCCCCGTATTTCTGCACATTCTCCCCATTTCTCTGCACGTTCTCCCCATATCTCTGCATGTTCTCCCCATATCTCTGCACCTTCCCCCTGTATCTCTGGCTGTTCTCCCTGTATCTCTGCACATTCCCCCCATATATCTCTGCCATCCCCGTAACTCTGCATGTTCCCCACCCATTTCACATGTTCTCCCTGCAGCTGCTCATGTTCTCTGCATGTTCTGCAGTGTTACGGTATTTATGCTAATTGTTTAAAAATGAATTTTGAATATAATCCCACAGATTATAAAACCAACCATCTGAACACTCTATGACTGTGACTCTTTATACTCAACAGGTTGGTTAAAATAAAACCTTGGTCTGGACTTGAACTTTCCACCTCTGTCTGTAATGGATTACTTTTGTGAGTAACTTCCCCAACACTGAAGGAGAACAGCATCCCTCTTGAGCATAGCTGGGGGCTAGAATCTGATCTGATTCTTCACCCTTGTTTTGGACCCTGAAGGCCTTGTGCAAGAGTCTGCCTGTATCAGTATAAACAACTGCAAATGAAATTGCACAGCTCCCCCGAATAGCAGTTCATGTGCATAGACGGAAACAGGGGCGACACGAGTCACTGATGAGGGAAACAGCCCGTGACCAATCACGCCGTTCCTCACCGAGCTGCAGTGCACGTGTTTTGCTAACGTGTGATACTGTAATGACATGATGCTGAATATGTTCTAGCTTTGTAAAGCTTTCAGTTTCAGGCTGTCCGGAGAGTTCTGCTTAGGGAGGGCACCTTTAGCGGTTAACTGGCCCAGCTGAACCGCTTCCAGACAGGAAGTCCCTCTGGGCTGTCAGAATCTCACGTTTCCCACTAAAAATGGTCATGCGGTCTGGTGTAAGTCCAATATCAGACTCAGGAAAAAAAAAAAACACAAAATCGGGAATAATAGTCCATCCTTTATTTCTGAAGACATTACACTCCCCAGGTGTGGGGGTTAAGGCTGCTTCTCTCTCAGACAAGCATCGACTGCTCGCCATAGCTGGTTTGTTGGGGTGTAACTGTGGATAGTCTTCAAATGGCGTAGTTTGGGAAATGGCTGGAAGACGAGGGGGTCATAGTAGTAACAGAAAAAAATTCGCTTTAGAGAAAGCTATTTTTATCTCTATCGATTTATATCTATGTCTGTGTGGAATGGGCAAAATTCATGTGTCGAAATCCCTTAAAGTTACCCAGGCAGATGCGAAGACGTTCAAACGGCGACAGAATGAGCTGAAACAATGACAGAATCGAGCTGCAGAATGTGCGTGACCGTATCCCTTATTTCCAAAAAGCAAATGGAGTACAACAAGAATTGCAAGTGAAATAAAATGCTTTATATTGTTTACCATGGCAACCTTCAAGTGGCTAAATGGGGCAGAAAATGTGTGGATGGATGGATTAATGGGGCAGAAAATGGATAGATACTATTTGCTTAAAGTCAATACTAGTAAGGCACTTTGATTAAAAAAATAAAAAGCTGTATTATATTTTAAACAAACAAGTATGATGGCTTTGCAAGCCCCTCTGAAACAGGCTAGCGTCTGCAGGAAAGCCCGCATGCTAACTCTGTGTGCCCAGCTGGAAGCATGTCCCCTGTCGCATCACAAACTATCGGCACCCCTGGTGTGGAACCGTCTCCCGAAAGGCCTTCAGCTCATATTCCTCAGACCTCTCATGACTTCAACAATCAAGATTAATTTGAGCGAATGCTATAATTTTCAGATAGGATTAATTGCAGGTCAAACTCCAGTTTATATTAAATAAAATGTAATTAACGGTTTTTCCTACCATTATCGCCGTCCCTTCACTTAATCAGACACTCGTACTTTCGCCTCGGTACCTGGAAAGTCACTTGAGAAATGTGTCTCATTATACGGAGCCAACAGCGGCGTTGACCAATCCCGTTTAAGGTTATAAGAAGCCCTTTTGAAGCACCGGCCTCTGCTATTGGATATCCAGTAGGCCTGGCTCGTGCCAGTCCTCGCGGAGCGAGAAACAAATAAACCTCTGTCGATGATCAGAAACGATAATCAGCGCCTCCTGGGACTGATGTGCCGGCCTGGCTTGATGCTGCCTCTCCCTGGAGGAGTTATGGCAGCCGTGAGCTGGGAAGCGGCTGCACATGAATTAGCCGGCCATGTTAATGTATGTTAATGCCTGGTGTTAAGGGGAAAGACCACAGAAAAATAGCGTAGAGAGGCCACAGCAATTTGTATTCACTCGGAGATGGGATAAGCCCCTTCTGTCGACACCGCATTCTACCACACCGTTATATTAAAGTATAAAATGTTTTCTTAGGTTTTCGTCTAGGCCTATGTAATGATTCTATATATGTATATACATGAAATCCAATATGGCGTTAGATCAAATTGCTTACGTTGAATCCCCAGATATATTTAAGCATAAAATCATACATTTTTGGCAAGGTGATGTGATTGCGTCTAGATCACGTCTAATCGAGATATCAGGCAAAATCGATGATGACGAGCACCTGACAAGCCAGTCAATGGTATCGAGCGACACTAGCTAATCTGCGTCCTTGGGCGCTGGGTACGTGCGATGCTTTTTTCCTTTTTTTTTGTCTCATTTCATTAGTTTAAGGTGGTTTTTTCAAAAACGTATGTCAGCGAATTGGCACACAGTCAAGTTTCGGGCCAAGCAGTCAGGCGGCGTTATGACATTCTCCCTTTGGACTCTCGGGTCGATCGTGTGTCTCTCTGAACATTCAGAGAAGTCGTTCTCCCCTCCAGACCCAACAAATGGCTGCTTAATTCCTGGGACTGGGTCCCTTTCCGGTGAGGGAGAGTGGCAGGCCCCTCTGGACTCCCCCAACATGGCTGCCAGCACCGATACACGAATTCCTTTCTAAAGTTTCTTCTTTCATCCCTGGCGTCCTGGAGGCTAATTTAGCCTCTTCTCTTTAACGGGCCTCACACGTCTCCCTGGACTCGGTGTCTGGAGCGACGCAGCCTCGCGGGGAGCGAAGCCGAGGTGGCCGGCCCCTCCCAGCCAGACCGCGTGCCCGGCAGCACTCTCCCGGCTCAGGTGTGTCACTTATCGTCACCGAGCAGATCCCAGGGATATGCTAATGCCATGCAAATGAAGGATTTGGAGGCTTTAAACAAAGAACTTGTTCAGTAACCTTTCAAAGTCTTTCTCAGGCATAGAGGCGCTTTCCAGCAAATACCCAACGATGGTGAAAGGCTACATTCCCAACTCTTATCTGCCCATGTTGACTGTTTCTGAAACAACTGTTTTTTTAGACTATTTGGCTTAGACGGTCTTCCCTAATCCACTCTGAATTTATTAAAACACAGTTTTAGGAGGACTTTAAGGTCATCTTATTTATCCTGTGTTTTCTTAAACTGCAGTTAACAACAGTAAAATGTCCCCACACCTCTGACAGGCAGCTAAAAGATGGATGGATGGATGGGAAGATGGATGGAATATGTCGAGCTGTTTAGGGTTAAGGCTCTCCTTGTGTTCGTGCAGGAAAATGGCGGCTGCAGCGGAAGGCCTTCCACTCTCCACGAGCAGGAGTGACATTTGAAGGACACAGCTGGAAAGGACATCAGATGGTGTCACCATAGCGCAGCACCACCTGCGGCTCCAACTAGTGCCGGGCCGGTGTCAGACGGACTCGCCGGGCTCTGGGCCCGGCTGATGCATAGCTGGAACGTCCCTGGGTTCTGCTCGGTTCCCGAGCCGTGGAGCGTGGCGACAGCACTGTCTAGACTGCGCCCGAACATTTTGTCCACAGCCAGAGAAGCAAAGAAAGAATAATCACACACGGCCATGACGTCGATGGCGCGGGTTCGAATGGTGGCTGGATGTGGCGGTACAAGCCTCGGTCTATCTGCCCAGAACCAGCCCCCCCGACATGGGATCTGCTGGATATAATCTGCTAACACGGTTTGGAATGCCGATGAGCCGGATCCCTCTGGGAAACTCCATATCTAATGTCAACTCCGGAATTTCAAAAGGAAAACCGTACCTCGGCAAAGACATGGACCTCAGGGTCCTCAAATGCATTATCTGCCCAGCTTCCATTCAAGGCACAGAAGGATTCGGGCAGTCTGATAATTTAATCCTCTGTCCGTCCTTTTTCAATTCCTGCTTATTCAGTATGGGATCGCGGTGAGCCTGGAGCCAATCCCAGACAGCACAGGGAATGAGGCAGGGATGGACAGGATGCCAGTCCATTTCAGAGTGCTCACACACACGCCCACACAATCACACACTCCGGGCGATTTAGAGACAGCAACTCACATGACCACATGTTCTCATATAATATAATCAGTAATAAATAAATCCTAAATAACGTTTGTGCAGACAGATTAAATCTGTAAGTAAAAAAGCATGCTGCAGACATCATATGCTTTTAAAATTGCCGATCCAAGGATTATTCATCATGTGACTTATTTTTTTTACAGGTCTGCTGCTGCAAGGCACATCCAGGTGGACGGATGGCTGACTCAGCAAATGCCACCAGATAGCCCCCCCTGCAGTGGAGTCCATGTCACAGACTGGTGGGGGCGTGTTTCTGCCTGTTGGGACTGAGTAACTCTGTAAGGTTTAGCAGAGTGGGGGTGGGCACCATGGAAGCACTTTCTGATACGCTTCCACATCCGGAATGCTCCCAAAAGCTTCCATTGAAAAGCGAATGTGAAAGACAATGAGACACTGACCCATTCCCATTCTACAGAGGGGGAGCAGTATCTCCTCGCAGAGGAGAAACCCGAGGTGTTCGGACATCAGCGTGGCCAGCTGGTCAAAAGTTCTGAGGTTAAAGGGGCCAGCTGGGTGTTGGGATGCCAGATTTACACCTCACATCCAGGGGTGTGATCCCTAACCCCCCCCCCCCAATCGGAAAGGTTTTTAGCTCAAGGACACCCAGATGGGCTCTTACAGCTAGAGGTGCCTTCAGATTAAAACAAAAAAAAAACCACACACACAAGCAGCAGCAGCACATGCAATATGTTACTAATAACATCGTCTGGATTAATCTAAGCCAGAGCTCTGGGATCCTGAGGTTTGTGGGTAACTGGAGATTTAAAAAAAAAAAAAACAAAAAAACATCCTAACCAGAAAGGAAAATGGCGAAACGTGAATATTTTGAAGAAGAGGACAGCAGTGATCCATTTACATCTCGATGGCTTCACTGACGCTTTTATTTGAAGTGATTTATAAATCTATTTATGAGACAGGATGTTTGAGCGAGGCGGTTCATGCGATACACCATTTTCGAGGCAGTAACAGCAGGGTCCCGTCCCGAAACATAAACCAGCCACGTTCAGGTTACCAGCCAACGTCGGCGACCGCAGCAAGGCCTGCTGGGAAACGTCATGGATCCCCGTAAACAGATTGTGTATCTCTGGGAAACCGAAGCAGGTTTGGGCAGCTCTGTGACCATGTTTCAGCCACTCTTCTCCGGCAAGGAACCCAGGAATGTGGGACATACAGCAGATTTCACTTAAGGTGAAAACACACAGGCGAGCAGACTCCCGGAAAAGGTGATCTAAGTGTTTTTGTGGCGTTCCAAACAATCGAGAAAAAGTCAGCCTACTTATGCTTCCTAATAATGCCTACTTTTAATGATAATAACTGCCAAGATTTACTGGCCTAGTATCAGAAAACCAGATTAGATGCAATTTAGCACCAGGGAAGAGAGGTGGGAGAGCACTTATAGTCAGAAGCTGAAAAACATTTTAAGATGCGTCTGTTTCACCTTATTTCTGTCTGACTATTTCTGTCTGACTATTATATTTTGTGAGTGTAATGGAACATCACCGCTGCAATCACGGATGCCAAAAGGAACAGCTATTGGTCGAGGCAAACAGTGAACCCAAAAATTGTTTTTCTTGCACAACCGACTCGCTCAATGGCGCAAATGAGGGCAGGCTAATTAAAGGGAGAGATAACAGAGACAGAGGAGACGTGTTCTTTATGTGAAGATGCAGAATCCCTCAACGGGACAGCACTCCCCACTTACCCCAGGACCGGGCTGAGTGTCTATGCCAGTGCCTGAGGCATTGTTTCTCCTGGTCTGGTACATTCCTCGCATCTGACTTGTGTGAGTGGCCTTCCTCGTGGGTTCAGTTTTAACGAGAATGTCAGGTCAGTGGCGGTTCCTTCAGGAAATGATCGCCCTTGCCACAAGTTCATAAATTTTGTGATATGGCATCCTGGGCTCTGCCCTCACCATCTTGGCAAGCTCAGTGCCGGATTTTTTTTTTTCTTTTTTTTGCTGGGTATTTGTTTGGTGCATTACGGGAAGGAAAGAGCCCCCCTGTGGGTCAAAACATCCGCCAATCCATTTTCCTAAACCGCTTACTCGGCACACTGAACCGGGGGCTTTTTCCAGGAGGTGCAGGGAGCGAAGAATTCTCTGTAACTTTAAGGGCCCAGAGACATGATCACGCATACAACACACAGACTGTATGCGTGGGCACATCCGGTGGAGGAATCTAACACGAGACCCTGGAAGCTGGAGACCACAGTGCCACCCTATGGACCACTACTAATTAGAAGCATACTCCCCCCCATAAAGAAACAAGCATGTTCAGTCCCTCTGCTCGTAAGTAAGGATGAAGTATGACTATCCTGAAGAATTCAAACTTAATCCAAACTCACAAACGCCGGGATCACATTATAGATTCAAAGCCTTGTCGTTTGGCATCATTTCTCCAAAAGGAATCCAAATGTGGAATTCGAGGATGCCATTGTTTCGACCGAAACTCCCCCCCGAGCTCGGCGAGCTGGAAGCAGGAGGCTACGTTTCTTGGCCCGTGTCTCTGATCCAGCGGGCCAGCTTGCATTTTCGCAGAACTTCGCCTTTGATACTTGGCGAACAGGCAGCCCGTGGATCGGCTTGCCTGTGTGCAGTCCGTTTTTGGTTCTGGTACTTTGGGACCGTGCTTTAAAATGAAGCAAATTTCTTGTCTCATAGTTATGATTAGATTGTAAGACTGAATTTTATATGGGCCCTGTGGCTTAGCTCTTTGGAAGGTAAAGCTGTTTCACATGACCCAGAATGCTTTGTGTGAACCACTTTGTAGTTTACATTTAATATTAAGTGTAAGGTAAGAAATCACATCGATCGTGAAAGTGCTGGAAATTTGAAACACTTTCTGTAAAAAAGAGCCACTGTATTCTGCAGTTTGGAGGGTAAGAATGTGAACTCCAAGTCCCATAAACGGAGACTACAATTCCATCCTCAACATAACAATGACAACAATAAGCACAACATTTCCCACAATTCACTGGTCTGGCTAATTAGCTATCGAATGAGAAAGGGGCTCACTGTAAAGGATGTAGAGGATAGAGCGGTGATTTTTGGAGTGGTAGGAGCTGGGGTCACACAAGGTTGTGGTTTAGGCTGCTAACTAGAGTGATTAAAGGGAAATGGAGCAGTTCAGCCTGCTATCCTGTGGCCTCCCTGTAGGTGGCGCTCTCGCGGTCCTCAGCCCGCTCCCGTCGACTGCGTCGTTCGTAAAAAATGACAGGCGACAGTCTGTCTCTCCACTGCCCAGTTTTGTCACAGTACTCTTACCGTGCTCAAAATATCAGGCTAGACTATCTTTTGAGGCCCTGATACAGTAAAACCACCCCCCCGCTTCCCCACATCGATTGTGCCATTATCCGCGTCCGCCACACTTTTGGTCCAGACGGGCTGATTGACTGAAATATAACCAGCTGGACTGACGGCGGGCTGCGGCTTCTGTTGTTACACTGTCTGTTATTGGTTTATTTCTGTTTGGTATTTTCCGTAAGCAGTGAGATTTTACTGCGCAGGATTTTTAAGCCGGAGTTCTTAAAGAGGCCGCTCGGCCTTTCAGTTTCTAGTCAAGGCCCATTTGTTATAGGTAGGAAGGGGACCCATCCCTGGATTTTCGGCATGACTGAATGTGTATTAAGACCCAGCTCTCATCCTTCAGGTTGGTGGTGGTGTTTATGCACCACCACAGATCTAGAGAAGCTAAGGAAAGAAAACAGCAAAGGACAGACGCGAAACGTTTCCTCACTCTGTGTTCTTCTGTCGTCCTCCTGACAGTGGATTTATGAGCAATTTCTCTCTGCCAAGTGGGTGGAAAGAGGAAACGAAGATTGATAAGGCAGAAACACGGAGGAAGAGGGCTGAGCCGCAGCGGGGTGGAGTTTTTACGCGGGGGACACGACTAGCATAAGCCCGATAAATGGGGAATCACAGGCACGTCAGAGTCCAGTGGGCCGGTGTGTTTTAGGCTGCATGGATGAGTCCATCAGGTGACTTGGTAAGCCTGTTTTCTTCACCTAGGACCTCATAGGACCGGGGTCCAACAGTGATCAATTCTGGCCCCTCCCCTGGCTCCATCTGCTACTCCATGCTGATGACGGACACACACCCTCTCTGACACCGGTATCGAGTTGAGTTTGGGGCCGCGTTCCTGCCAATCGACCCACTAAAACATTCCCACGTTCCGGCCCTCCGGGATCTCTCCTTCGGCTCCCGGCTAGGATAATTGCTCGATGTCGAACACATCTGCGGAGGTCTGTCATGGGCACCGCCGCATGGATTTGGTCGGGTTCTGCCGCCTGGACGGTGCCGCATCTTCTGGCTCTGCAGATGGCAGCCGTACCTGCCAACTGCAACACAAACAGATCTGCGTAATCTCCTGGGACAGACTCATTAAAAAAAATAATAATTACATTTGATATTCCATAAAAAGCAGGGCAGGCAATGATTGCTATTAAAATGGTTTTGCATGTCTAGTGCAGAGAATTGGCAACACAGAGCTTTGTTTTTTGAGCAAACAGCCAGAAGTTTGTTTCTCTAAAGTGCAGGGAAATGCGACTCTCCTGGGAAACCCGCAACACGCGGAGGGTAGCCTCCTGTCGTCAGGACGCACGGCCTGGTGCTCCTGCCGGCTCAGGCCGTTTCATGTTCCCAAACATAATTTCTCAGGGCCTCGATGTTTACTTATCCAGGCTTTATCCTCGACGATAGTGTGGATATGCTAGATTCCATACCTAACAGCGTTCTGAGGCAGAACGAGAACGCTGGGCTCCTGGCCTAACCCCAGGCTCCGTGCTGCTTCGAACTTCCAGTCAATTGAATCGACAGCCGTGATACACAGAGAAGTAGCTGGTTCAGGCTTCAGTCGCACAGGATGTAGCTTGGCCGCTTGCCGACATTCACACACAAGCCCCGGCCAATCAGGACGGGCGTTTCTTCGTATCCTACAAATTTCTTTTTATGTCGCACGCTACGGATTTACATCATTACTGTGCGGTTAGTCACAGTGCAAGGTAATTTCGAAAGCCCCGTGGAGGTCCCAGTGCGGCCGACCTCATCCTCTCTCATCAACAGCCCAGGCCCCGCAGGCCTCGGGACGATAACGGCATGGAAACATGTTGCAGACCAAAAGGCAAAATACACAACCCAAAAAGGCCTGTAGAAATATTTCACAATATGTGTATTTGCACTAGGAACAGAGACACGTCCTGGAATTTTATAAACATGGACGTTAAGCTGAGGTACAGATAAGAAAGTTCACAGGCGTGTGGCTCTCAAGAAGACACCGGCATGTCTGAATGACCAGCTGGAAGTAGAGAAAAACAAAAAGCTTTTCCTCAAACCAAGAAGTGGCTAAGACTGGGCCTCGACCACAGAACAGACTCAACCCCAGAGATGACACATCTGGTGGCTTTCCTACCCAAGTGTCACATGCTACGATGCTCCCAGAATTTTATCATCATGCTATATGACAGATTATTCCCTTGGCTTCAACTAGTCATGCCGGGCCAATGGTTGAGACAGGATCTCCAGATTCTCAGCAGTGGGGTTGGGGGGGTGCATATCTCCCTCCGTATGTATCACTGAGACATAGCAGGCGATGGCTGCTCCCTCACTTTCCGCTTAAACCACTCCCTCATCTTTCCGCCATCAGGCTAGCTGCTAATTAAGGTGGATTATGATAATAAGTCCCGCAGACAGAGGGAGTACGTGATAAAGCTGTAGTGAATAATGTATACATCTAATTCCCCCTTCCCTCAAGCCTCTCCAAAGCTACAGTTTTCCATCAAATGCACTTTTTTTTTTAACCTTCGCTCACGGCGTGGCGCTAAATTGAGAAAGTCTGGATGGGCATATATACTTGGCATGAAATCGTGACGGAGCATATGCGTCAGGGGCAACATGCTCGATCGGTCTCTTCCGCATGGAGCCGTACTTTTAAATGGGAAAAAAAGTGTCTTTCTGTAAACAGCCGCCGTAATCCATAACGGACGATAAACATGAGCATTTGGGCACTTGCGCGACAGGCAATAAGACATCTCAAAACATCCAGAAAAGCTGAAAAAAATAAGAAAAACCTCTATCTCTGAACAGCCAGTAGCCGTTTTTAACAGCACTTTTAAATGACATAGCTGTATAAATCAAAGAAATGTCACACTGATATTTAAATGCTGAGTACAAAATTACATTTAATCCACTTAGCACTTAAATTCAACAGATAAAAACGCAGTAATTGCTGTTATATAATATCCTTGCTGTTTTTTATCTTTTTTTTTATGGACGAGACACGTAACTCATTAAATCTGGATGTTTCCAAAGAGAGGACTGTCTTTTAAAAGTGAGCTTTTTTAGAATAACACACAGCAATCATTTCCAGTAATATATAGACATATTTTTTTCTCCGTATACTTAGTGGGGTATCTATCAATCAAGAAATAAACACTTGATGTGCTTTAAAAATGTGATTAATAACAATCATTTTTTTAAATAGCTGAAAGCTAGAAAATTGTTCTGTTGATCTGCGTTTGAGGGCAGAGATTCTGGAGATCCAAGGTGTAGCATTTTTTTTATTCTTTTATATCAAGTCACTAAAATGCTAAAAATGACTATTTACTTTGCTTCATAGCTCACAGTACACAGTAATCACAGTAATAAAGGTTCATAGAAGAACAAAATAATCTTTTCATCTTTTAGGGGGTCATTAAACCTCACAAATAACTACTGTATAACTATATATACTATATAATAAATCACAGTTACCTGTGACCTTGGACATCTTGCACCAAATTCAGCACCTGCCTCATCGTCAGTCTAAGCATGTGGTCACAGTGAAAACAGTGGCTTGCTTTCCAATAAACACCCCGACTGCCATCTTAAATAATAACACGTTTCCTAGTCTTGTGAACACCCACTGTCTACCTCACCATCTCGATCAAACTGTTAGCTAACCGTTAACTAAGTATACCGCAGTGTCCTTTACTAATTCCGCAGATAAAACCCAACGTCTGAGTACAAGGTTAAAGTATTTCCTGAATGCTGCAGTTATGCAAAGCACTTGGATATAAGTCTCCACTGAAGTTATATAGTTATATAGGCACAAATCAGCGCTCCGGATCTGAAGGTGCGCCGAGGCTCTTGGAGGAGTATTTAGCAGCATTTCGACCCGCCACACGCACAGTTGACTGTAGAATTAGCTGTATTTTATAAGCACTAGCCTGAGCGGAAACAATTTTAGCAGCAACAAGCAAATTTGATTTTGCTAGTCCTTGATTATTCCTAATTAACATATATTAATACTATTTCTGCTTCAAAGTTGCCCAGCTAGCAACAAATGAAGGCAAACAAAACAGTAGAGCTGAGATGTTGCTAGAGAGAGAGGAGGGTAGTGTTTTTCCCGGAGTGGAGTCAGGAACTAGGTGCTGGCAAGCGCAGCTCGTCTTCGCCGTGGGCCCCTGTTTATCATCCACCTCCTGCTTTCAGTCCCACTTTGCCGAAATAAACACAGGCGTCCAGACTACAAGCTAAAGGGTCAGAGGAGCGCCGGCGGTCAGGAGGCCTCGCAGCTTTGAGAGGAGGCCACGCGGGGGAAAAAAGTTCAGGCGCAAGAAATATTCCTGACTCAAAGAAGTAAAAAAAGAGACCCGCTCATTGTTTAACTACTAGTGACTTTAGAAGATGCATTTGTATTTATTTGAATTGCAAATATCACAAAAGGTATGAAAAATCTGAAATGTTGTTCCAGCTCCCAGCAATTCTCTGTGTGTCCACCAGAGGGCACCTGTTGGAACACCTTAATTTACTGTCTTTTGAGAAAGTTCCAAAGCATCTGTTTATGCTCTGTTCCCTGGCCCTTGTTGTCTGCTTGTGTTCCCTATGAAAGCCCCCCCCTTGCTCTGTGCTCGGTTCAGTCTCGGACTAGCTTGGCTTACAAACACATACTATATGGCACTTTCTGAGAGCCTGTGATCTGTCGTATTTAGTGACCTTTCGTGTTATCGTGTATGTTTTGGTCTCTCCCATCAAGGCATGTTTTTTTTTAAACCCTTTTCTGACATAGATTCCCAGTTTCATTTTAGTTTTTTTTGGCTGACAGCTCTCAAGGCAGAGCACAGTTAGCTTCACCAACTTCTGGGGGCTACCCAAGGTCCTATCAGGCAGTACTAGTGGCTGGCAGAGTGATGTCATTAATGCCCATAATCTCCTGTTACTCCAAGACTATATTCATGTAGGCCAGCTTTGATATGTACCTTATAATGAAATCTCTTTCTTTTATGCTTCCAAAGTTTACCTATTGGCCTAAAACTACTTGTTTTACTGGGGAAATATCACTCTACAGTGGTTTATCACTATATTAGTCCAGACATTGTTTTATCTACAGTGAAGTATTTCAGGTGTAAACCAAATCATCATGAAAATGGTGGGTGGTAACTGAATCACAGCCCCCTCGTTCCTATGTTGAGAACATAAAGCCTAAAATGAACGGCAAGGAGGTGCAACAGCAGGAAGAGTACAAAGCTACAGCGATATCGAGACGAGACGAGACAGGACAGGAAAATGTGACAAAGAGCTGCAGGGACTTCATGTGCAGAGGAACAGAGATTCACAGCTCGCTCCAGATCAGGCGAGGCTGGTGACTGGCACCGAAGCAGGGTAGCGATCTAGTCTCTTACTGAAGATGCTCGTTTGCTTGGCCGTTATGTAAGGACACATCATCCCGGATAACTAGTGCGAGGAGCCTCCTGTCCTCTACAGCCACTTCCCACAGAAGTCTGTCGGCCTCACCTGTAGTAATGACATCACCCCGGCACACTGCAGAAGAGACCATTGCTCTTGCAACCGCAGACTGACATATCTTCAGTAGCAGGAGTCCGGCACAACCCTCAGTAGGGGCAGCTCTGAACTGTCGCATGCAGGCGACTCTGGTCTGTCCACCAAGAGCACTCAGGGATTCCTCCACAAGCTCTCAATCAGCAGTGGTAAGAGGACAGCAGGCCCTCAGACCTCCAGAAGTCCATCACTTCCTTCTTATGTTGAGAAGCAGCTGGTTTTGTTTTCACGGCTCAGCAAAGCTCTTCACTATCCCCCCCCCCCCCAATCCACCCCCTGTCCTTCCCAGGGACTCTCCACCGTGGCTGCATCATCTGAGAACTTCTGCAGCTTAGAGAGCTCAGATCGGCGTCTTCGGCCTCGTGTGTCTCTGTTGAGGACTTGCGCGTCATTTGGTCCAGCTCGGAAGGTGATGCGTTAGACGGGGGTCTGGATCGGGCCTAGAATGTTCTCCTCGCGTGTCCATTTTTCAGGCGACATCATTCTTTTATGAAGCCACCAGGTTTCCCATCCATCTTCCCGTCCCGGCGAGTGTTTAATCAGATCCGGAGGTTTCCGGACGGCTCGGGCGCACTGGCTGGGGGGCGTGTCATTACACCGGCAGTTTGAAGCGCCGGCAAGAATGAAAACTCATTCTTTTTTTTTTTCTTTAATTCGCCGTCTGCTTGAATAAGTCATTGACACCTCCAGAGATTGTCCAGGCTTCCAGGAACATTTGCCTCGTAGCCACGGAACCTCAGTGGCCACGCCCTCTTTTTTTTTTTTTTTTTTTTTTTTTTTTACGTTTTACGTGAAATTTTACACCCCGGAAATGAGTTGATGTTATGAAGTGAGATGTTTAATATTTCACAGTAACACAGAGAAGTGACCAGGGAGATTAAGTATCATTTTCTCTGAGGCCAGCACGCCTGTTTGGAGGCGTACCTCGCCGTTGGAGCTGTCGAGCAGGGAAAACACCCCCACCGCACAAAATTGCATCTGCTACGCATCTGTGACGATTCTCCGGGACGGCCGAGATTGCGACAGGCGGGGTGAAATTGCAAGGCGCAAGAGACTCTGAAATGCCATCCAGGAAAATGTTGCTTGTAGAGGGCAAATTGATAAATAACGACAGATAAACGCCGCCATTGAATCGAGCGACAAAACAGAAATCTGTTTTTTTTTTTTAACATGGTCCTTGCTGGGGGAAGTGGAGCTGTTTGCTCCATCTGACCTCCTCCTAATGAGACAGAGAGGTTCCTCTGGATGGTCCTGAAGTCCGCACTGCTTGCGGCTGAGATTATGCTCGCCGGCCAGCCCCTGTGGTCGGGCAAAAGCCTCCACAAGCTGATACAAATGCAGATGATAGATTTCAGCAGCATGGCTGAATTCAGCCTTGCGTGTGGCAGTCTCACTCGTATATTTATAAATCCTGCGCTGGGTCTTTATAGACGTCACTTAACATAAAGTGTTGCCGTGTGATCGCCTCGGCGCAGATGTGGAGATGTGTACCGGAGCGTTAGACACACGCCGTTAGTGGTGGTATGTGACGCCGGATCACGGCCATCAGTCAGGGGGAGAGACCCACAACGTCGTTCCATCTGGGGCGATTACTGTCACATGGTATTCAGACAACCAATGAAATGGATACGTTTAGCTGAGCGTCTAGCAGTTGGGACGGGCTGTTGGTGGAGGAACTGGCTGGGGTAATTGGTGGGGAAAAAAATCACTCAGGGTGCGACATATCCAGCGCAGAGTCACAGTGAGCCTGGAGCTTATTGTAGGAAGCTAAGGGTAGGGCAGAGTCCGACGCAGGGCACATGTTAGGCACAAATCCACCTAACTGCCCGTCTTCGGACTGTGGGAGGTAACAGGAGGGCCTGGAGGACAAACATGCACATGCAACTCTTGAGACAGGCATTAAGCCAATCCACCACCCACGAGTGAAACATTTTAACCTGAAATAACCCTTTTAAGCTCAATCCAAGATGACAGGATCCGTTAAGCATTTATAATAAAAAATATACATTTTCTCCCAATTAAACTGTGTATTAGATACAGGGGTTAGAAGGAGGAGGTAGGGCCAAATTTGCATTCTCCCATTGGCCCGGATGATCCGTTCTGACTGCGATGATCCTTTTATTCTGGTTGGGGGGGGTGTTCTAGGCGGGGGCAGACACGTTATGAATTTGAATGTCTGAGGTCACAGAGCTGCCTGCTGACTGTAACAAACAAAATTAGCATGCCTACAATTAGCCCCTTTGCCGACGTGTGTCACCTGAGCCGAGAGTTTCCCTGGGGCGATTCGGGTTAGGTCCCTTTCCGAGGTGCTAAGTCAGTGACAAATCCATGGGCTTTAACCGTCACGCCACCTGCTGCCCATGGCCGTTAGCGGATGGCGAGGACGCGCCACGCAGGTGGCGGATAATGGGCAGCACCCAAATCGAGAAGGAAGGGGACCTCACCAGACCAGGGAGAGAGCCGAGGAAACGGTGACAGATTTATCCGCCTGTGAGCTGCTGCCCGGCTCGTTTTAATTTACCATCTTTATTTTCACTCGCTGAGCGAGATTGATGGTGTTCATTGACCATCTCCCGCTAAGTAGTGTTTCCTAATATATACTGTATGTTTAGGCATTTGTTCAATACAACACCCTAATTCTATGTTAATTACACATGCTAGACTCCTGCGTTGCACCTGAGGCTTATTACCATATCAGACTGGCCTCAGCATTTATGCCTCCCCACCGCACACACAGCCGGACTCCCGCGGCCGACCCTGGAGCGCTCACCCCCACTGCGGACCGCTTTCCCGCCTGTTCCCCGTCTTGTTTCTGGCCTTATTCCCACCGACTTAAGCCCATCACTGCACCCTCCGCCCCCGCTCGGAGCTGGTCTTACAGACGAATCCTCTACTCTGACATTTGCCTGTCTCGGGGTGCCTGTTTATACCCCAAACATAGCAGTCGCAGATACTCCCTCCCCGGCTCCGGCTTGAAGTTCCGGTATAGGACAAATGCATTCGGCAAACACTGAATCCGCAGGTGATTAAAAATATAAATACTCTGAGGAGCGAGTGAGGGCTGAGAGGAGGCCGGCAGCGGTGAAAGCGGACCGATAAGGTTTTACAAACGAATTGCAGATAAAAACCCACAAGCTTTTCATTTAGGAAGCAATAGAGATGGGCGTCTGTACAGAACACGCCGCTCCGAATCATCAGGGGGAAGAGCTTCCCGAGGATTGGCGTGATGGAAAAGCATGATGCCGTAACGGTGTTAGATGGTGATGAACGGTTACTCAGGACCACTATCATCCTTAATTTAGGGAAGATTACCGGCAGTGCCAGCACGCTCTTTTAAACACCTTGACAGCACAGTAAACAAGATCAATAGAGGGCTGGGAGAATAACGTGGCAGAAAATGTATCTTCAGGATGCCTACGAATCCGTCGTCTACTGGATACATTTTTCACGCTGGTATTAATTTAGAAAATCACAAAAAATGTATACAGAGTATACGATGTATCGTCACCGTACAGTCACATTCCGTCTTCCGGCTTTGTGTCCCCCGGTTAACGAACGACAGAAGATTTCTGTCAGCTTCAGCCGTGAGATTCCTGTTTGCCCATCGAGTTTTGTCGGCCAGCACCGCCCATCTCGGCCCGCCGCATCCGGACACCGTTTCAGACGGGGTGTGAGAAGCGGCCGTCGTTTCCAGTGTGGGCCTGAACTGTCAAAAGCAATCCCAGGCGAAAACCCAGGGGGTTACCCGGCACAAACCCAGCTGCTTTATAACTCCACTTAAGTATGGCCCGAAAGAACCACGAGGATTAGGAATGTCCAGCCTCTCTGTGCGTAGGTACAGGACAAATATACTCTTCTGCCAGAGGGAGCGAAAGGTCATTGAGAAAATAAGTGTGGAATGATATAGAGGCGTCCAAATCCTTGCCTGTTTCTCCTTATAAACATTTACTTGGAAAACAACCAGCCATCCTGTTCTGATTTTGCGCTCCACTGTACCGTCATTGACTTGTAAATCTCCCGGCAAAATCACCCCGAGACTGACTTCTGCAGACAGCATTTCCTCCTAGGAAAGATCCCAATGTTTTATTCAACAGACACTCAGCGTCTTTTAATCTGATTGACCCAGATGCCACTGTGGCACGTGCGAGCCAATCAGGTTGGAGCTGTTTAGACTTTTTTTTTTATCCTTGTTACTCATAACCTGTCGAAAGGAAGAGATTTTATCAGGTTGGGATAATAGTCCGGTTTGCAGTTTATGAGACAAGGGAAGTGATATCCTATGATTAGGCATCGTTTTTGGATACTGCCATTGGCAGTAAACGTGCGGTTGTGTTAAACTCTCCTGTAGAGATGGCCAGCATACTGCTCTTTCTAATGACCTCAGCCATATTAGCAAGTTAATTAGCTAAATGAATGCTTTTAGCTAGCTGGACCTCAGAAGCGGGAACTTTGTTCATATGACAACAGAAGGTTCACTCAATTGCCTAATTTAAGTTATTAAAATTTCAAGCATAAAAATAATGGTAATTTTAACAGCTGTCATACTTCTCATAAAACATTATAAATGAAGTTATAAGAGTACTTTATCATAAGGCATTCATAATAGATGGCATGAGTGCAGATTAAGACAAGAAGCTTAAGTAACTGTATAAATTGTCTTGCTAGTTAATGGTACATCGCATACATTCCTAAACGGCTCCCTAAACCATAACCGCAGAGCAAATTTCCAAAACTGACTCGGTCCATTTTCTGAATTGTATTCTGCTTTTTAATTGAACTGCTTTGAGTGAATTTTGGAAATTTGCTTTTCAATTAGTCACCTAAAAAAAAAACTCTAGAAATGAATATGGAAAGTTCACAATAGTTTGAGGGTGGAACACACCATAATCGTATCAGTCAGTCGTGCGAACTTGTGCGGACCAGTGTGTTTC
>JAODKM010000042.1:15179346-15207625 GCA_026780845.1 Petrocephalus sullivani
ATCTCTGTCTACAATTTCGTAGGGAGCTTGCCTGTGAAATGTGAGACTCTTTGTTACATTAATTACGGTAATTGCAAAGACTGCCAGACACAAATAATCTGTATTGTACTTGCGTGCCATGAAGTATCTGTGTGTACCAGAGTCTTTAAGGAGGTCAGAAGGCGCTCAGATGTACCTTATCCTATCACGTTATATGTGTTATTTTTTAGCGGAGTGTGATATATGTGTACTCTTTTGATCTTGCCTCCAGCCCACGTAAAGGATATTTATAAGGCATGATCAAAGGCGTGTTTTTAAGGCACAGTTTACATTCCACGTGGATCTTTTACATGGCTTCCTTGCTCAGGTCTTGGCAACGGCATGTGGAACTGAATGAAGTTACGTAATTGTGAGCTCCAGAGGACTCAGGTACTCAGAGCACAGCATAGGGGTGTGCAGAGGTGTCAATTTCAGGTCCAGAAAGTAAAAATCCAGACCAGAATTTTGTTTCAACTAATCGGTTGAGTATATAGAGGCACAGTCACAGAGTGCTCAACTAGCTGGTTGAAACAAAATCTTGGTCTGGATTTTTACTTTCTGGACCTGAAATTGACACCTCTGGGGGTGTGAAAGATGTCCTGCTGGCCTGATCTTCCAAGAAGGGAGTGTAGATGGACCTTGGTGGAGGGCCTCCTCACTGCCTTGGGTTTTCAGCAGGTTTCTTGGCCCTGACTGCCTATAAGAACCCGTGCACCCCCCATGTGTCAGTCACGTCCGTCATCCTGAGGTGCGGGTGTACGGCACTGCCGACATGCTGACATGACCCCCCCGGGGCGGGGTGGGGGGGTCTGCATGATGAATATGCTGTTGAAAACCTTCCCTGTCTTTCTCCTCATTTTGCCCCTCCCTCGTATAACCATGAGCACCCCCCCACCCACACTTGGCTAAACATATTAATTCGAATGTGTAGATCTCCTCACCGTTACTTATTCCCCAAAACAAGTTCATTTTAAGTGATTTTATGAAGAATGCTAAGTGCTAATTAGCTTCACATCACGCGAGTTCAGCATTCAGCCGACATCTCAATCAGGGCTGATTAATTAGGAGCTCAGCTGGAATGAAAACGGCTCGACGGGACCCAGGCTGAACCTCCTACCCCAGGGAGTGTAACAAAACACGCAGCGGCGCCGAGTCAGGGCCCATCTCTCACCACCCCTCCCCGCACCCGCACAACCGGGCTGCTGCGGCAGACCGAGAGGGATCTGCCATCGCGGACTCCAGAGTTCCGGACACGCTCCTGTTTCCCAACACAACCTGTCCGCGCTGCCTTTAGCCTTTAGCCCCCTGTATTAACAAAATTCTGTCAGGACGCAGATTTCTGGAGTCACCCAACGACAAAATTGTTGGCCTGTTTTCAGCACTGCGCCCCACACCTTGCCCTGGCAGGAGCCGAAACAGGACTGAATAGTAACAGGGCCTCCCGTCAGGCTGCGGTAGGACTACATCTGGAACAGGTCCTTGCTCCCCCATCACCGTGTTTTCAGGTTTGACACCCTGAGGAATATCTCGGAAACGTTCACGGAGCCCTCTAGGGAGAGACAGCTCTAAGCTTAGGCAGCGGTGCGTTAAAAACATTCTTTTGACTGTAATATTGAGTATGGAGGAACACGGACCGGAACCAGAACGACAGATGAAGGTGATGAGGGTCCCTTTCCATATTGACTGGCGTGTTTCCAGGATACATTTTAATTTGTGTACTGGGGTGGCTTTTTATGTGGTGAAGTTACCAAGGGAATCACTCTCAACTAAACTCCTTGTGTGCTCTCCTTCACGTTCAGTTGACCATGAGTGGTACCTCTATCCAGCCCACAGCCTGTCTCTGAGGAACACGATTTGACTCCATGGGGCCTGAAAGTGGCCACCCTTCATTAGGAAGACGAGTATCTTCAGCTACTGAAAAGTGCCCCCCCCCCCCGCCCCCCCCGCGCGGCCCCCCCCCCCCCCCCCCGCATACGTTGCTGACCCTTTCCAGAACCCCCAGACCGTCCTACAGGTCGACTTTGGGCCCCCCGCCGAATTTGATGAGAGAAGCTGACCTTCAGCGGTCAGTTGGGTGACCGAATCCAAGCCCAGCACTGGAGGTGCCATCTGGACCATTAATATAAGGCTCCATGTTCTGCATGCTTAATCCGAGTCTCAGATTCGCTCATCCTGCACGACTCCGGCCTCACCCCTACGGCGGATCCCACATTTCAGCTCCTGTGCTCCACTTTCCGGATCCTCCGCATTGACGGCCGAGTTTGTAACATCACCAGGAGCACCAGAACTGGGATTAAATGTAAGCCTCAAGGTATCATTATGTCTAATAAGTTTATCGTTAATTGCTACCTTTGGGGACATTTGTTCTTGAATTAATTATTTGGCAGCAGAAATACTTAAGCACTAGATAGGGCATAAATTAAATCACAACAATGAATTCCATGAGGTGGCCAACTTCAGTTCAGCGTTTAACAAAGTAATATATGTCAGATCTATGAACTGCAGATAAGTCACTCATATCAGGATACATTTTGCCAGCGTGCTGGTTCTGATTGGGACAGTAAAACATAGTTTTATTACCGTTATAGCAGATTCAAAGGTTTTTCACAAACATGTTTGCCTGTGTTAATGAAAAAACACTCAAGGTTCATTAAACTTGCTGGTGCTATGACAATGCATCATTTGCTGTGTCCTCATACCAATAACTCTCAGGCGCCCTGGGGTGACATTGACAGGCTGGCAAAGTGTCCGCCTGAGCGTCGTCTATATTAGCAATACAGTAAATGGAGATTTCTCGATGACTTCTGCTGCTAACACCTGAGTCGGACCGTCAGTAGTAACCCCTCAGGTTGGGGCCTGAGTGCCCATCTAGACTGGAGCCTTGCTGGCGTGACTAATCCAAGCGACGTCTTGCTCCCTGGTCGCTGCAAATCAGATGACGGCTCCATAGGGCAGAGGAATTACCTCGGTTTCTGTCCTTTAAGGCTACCGCTACTCCGATGTGGTCCGGGCGAATTTGTTGCCAAGGAGATGAGAGCTGACGACCTCGTGCATGCAGTAAATTCAGAGCTTTATTAAGATGTCATGATTGCCTGTTTTTCTCCTGTCTGTCTGCCATGGGGCTCTGACCAAATTGCAAACATAATTTTTACTAACAGATACTCCTGACATGGGGAAGAAAACTGTATTACATTTTAAAGCTATTAAAGGTATAAATAAAGTGAGCAAATATGCAGAAAAAATGAGAATGGAGCTAAAAATACAGGGCAGCGGTAATGATAAAGTAACACAAAGTGATTTCTATTTCGGTCGCTGCTTGTGAGTACGGCGAGCACTCAGGGGGAATTCATGCTCTGGCAACTCCGAATCTGCAGGCATGTCTGTCCTTCAAACGGCTCGGCCAGCGTGGCCATCAGCCTCTCGTCGGCGCCGCCCGGCACCGGCGTCTCAGAGCTCCGTCGGACTCAAACATGTTTCGTTCATGATCCCCAATTTTTTTTTTACAATGACTTAATCTCGGAATTGAATGTGACACCTGTGTGATGCCTGATGAACTGAACCAAAGGTCAAAGGTTACAGATATAGGACACAGGGGGTTCTAATCTCATCTCCACCCTGTTAGTGTGGAATTCACCCTGTGCTGTGTGTGTATCCTACTGTAGTCGAATGACATATGGTTAGGCTGGTGTCTCCAAATGGTGTGCCCCCCCCGGCCCCAAGATAACTGGTAAAACCATGGATTATCTGCATGCATATTCAGCATCCAAAGTCTCATTACTTTATGTTGAAGTAGTTATATTTAAATCTGGTGAATACCACACCTCTGAGATGACAAATGTGTGTATGTATACACACACACACACACACACACACACACATATATATATATACACACACACACATTTGGATATATAAAAGGCCTGCCTTACATTCTTATGAACATGTGTGAAATTAGCTGGCCATTTATTTAATTTCGTCAGAACATAATAATGGAAGAATAATCAATTCATGAAACCAAACCAGTTGAACAAAAGAGATTTAAAAAATGATGCAAAACAATCTTGCATTTCATCATTGTGAGTATAAAAATTCAGGTACAGAAGTGTACCTGAAGGAAGGGTCAGCAGAATACATGATACCAGGGCCGGTCAGTCCGATCGGCGACACTGGTGGCTGCCTGGGGCTCAGACTTCTAGTGTCAGAGACAAAGTAAAACTGGTTGGCTAAGTTGGTGTCCGTGGATATCCCGGCACTCTCTGCTGTGCTGGTGCTAAACGGCCACGTGATGTAAGGACAAGGGAACAGAGTCAAGGGTGCTGTTAGGTTAGGGGAGTACCTGCATCTAGTACTGAATAATGAGGAGAGTACTGGCACTTGGTACTGAATAACAAAGGGAGTACCTGCACCTAGTACTGAATAATGAGGGTAGTACCGTAACTTGGTACTGAATAATGAGGGGAGTACCGGCACTTGGTGCTGAATAACAAAGGGAGTACCTGCATCTAGTACTGAATAATGAGGGTAGTACCGGCACTTGGTACTGAATAATGAGGGTAGTACCGGCACTTGGTACTGAATAATGAGGGGAGTACAGGCACTTGGTGCTGAATAACAAAGGGAGTACCTGCATCTAGTACTGAATAATGAGGAGAGTACCTGCACCTAGTACTGAATAATGAGGGTAGTACCGGCACTTGGTACTGAATAATGAGGGGAGTACAGGCACTTGGTACTGAATAACAAAGGGAATACCTGCATCTAGTACTAAATAATGAGGGGAGTAACGGCACTTGGTGCTGAATAACAAAGGGAGTACCTGCATCTAGTACTGAATAATGAGGGGAGTAACGGCACTTGGTCCTGAATAACAAGGGGAGTACTGGCACCTGGTCCTGAATGACAAGGGGAGCACTGGCACCTGGTCCTGAATAACAAGGGGAGTACCAGCAGTACTGAATAATGAGGGAAGTACCGGGACCTGGTACTGAATAAAGAGGGGAGTACCGGCACGTGGTATAATGAATAACAAGTAGAGTACCAGCACCCGGGTCCTGGTACTGAATAACGAGGGGATTACTGCCACCTAGTATAATGAATAACAAGGGGAGTACCTGCACCTTGTACTGAATAATGAGGGGAGTCCCGACACTTGGTCCTGAATAACAAGGGGAGTACTGGCACCTGGTCCTGAATGACAAGGGGAGCACTGGCACCTGGTCCTGAATAACAAGGGGAGTACCAGCAGTACTGAATAATGAGGGAAGTACCGGGACCTGGTACTGAATAAAGAGGGGAGTACCGGCACGTGGTATAATGAATAACACGGGGAGTACCTGCACCTATAGTACTGAATAATGAGGGGAGTCCTGACACTTGGTACTGAATAACAAAGGAAGTACGGGCACCTGGTACTGAATAACAGCTCCACTCCAAACCCTGTGTATAATCATGTTGCACTACCATCAAGGGAAGAAAACTTATAATTTATAAAATGCTGGGTTATTTACTTTACCCTAACACTAGGTTGAGCCTATTGGGTAGTTTTTTGGGTTATGTTTTTGACCCAGCACTTGGGTAACCACGTTTTCCAGCATTAGAGTTCAAGCAGCCAAACATCCGTCAAACTGTTCATATGGCATAGATGCAACTGAATACTGAATTACAATATGTACAATACATTAGTATTATTGTTATTATTTATCCCTGACAGAATGACACTGAAGTCCAATGATCAGCAATAAAATGACCTCACTAGTCACTAGTCCAGAATTTGCTATTTAATTATAATAATTATTTGGTTTCTTGTGTGACGAATAAGGCAGCATCATGGTTAAATCGCAACATTTACCCAAGGCTGGGTTGCCAGTAAAACCAGGTCGGGTTATTTTTAATCCAGCTATTTTAGAATGTTTATTCAGAAAAGAAATCAAATATTGTCACTCCCTGCCTGCCTATCCCCCCGTTTCTCCTCAGCGTGCCTAACGAGCCACGCCTGTTCGTTACCTTAGCTCTCAGTTCTGCCCCTGTGTTTCTCACTCCAGCTGCCGCTCATTCGCTCCCCATATACTCCTATATAGAAGTACTTCCCATCCCTGGGTTCCCCAGTCCTGTTACTGACGCTGTGTCCTTGTGTCTGTCCGAGTCCTTCCCTGTTCGGATATCCCCATTTTCGGACCCCCTCACGGTCCATTTGATTTCCCCGTTTTAAAATAAAGTCCGTCTCCTTTCTCTCTCTACGCCTGCTTTCGACTCCACATGTAAACAGGGGCGTCAGAAGCATTTCAAATATGGGGTGGGGACACAGCGCTGGGTGAACTAATATTTTATGTTAAATGTTAAATAATTATGAAATGTGAGGGGGACACGTCCCCCTCTGCAGATTTAATGGCGGCGACGCCCATGCATGTAATTTAACTTCCATACTGAATATACGCTTTTATAAACAAAATTCTATTTCAAATTAAAAGTTTAATTTCTGTCCAATTTCTCTTTATATAAGTATATATAAATATAAGACATAAGTAATAAGATGAGATATATAAGATATAAGTAATAACGCCCTATAACTCCAAAGGATCTTTTATTATCAATAGTAATATAATTATTTCCCATTAAATCATAATATTACTTGTTATTCTTATATCTGTGTTTTATTGCTTTATTATATAATATTAAACAACTAATAATCCTAATTTCTTTCACATTTCTTCCTCACATCTTGGTCGCGGTTGATGGGGGCATCAGCCGGCGGTGAAGCTTGCTTATAGGCTTCGACAGTACATAATTCACTATTGGATGGAGGACAGACTACGTCGGCGCGTTGTTTGTTTGTGGCGATAAACGCTGGTAAAACAAGAGAAACTGAACCGCCACCATTCCCGCCTCCGGTTCTTTCTTGAAGTGCGACTGTCGGGGTAAATAGACGGGGCCGGTCCTGGCAGGGCTGCCGTGCGGAGATGCAGCACAGGTGCATTCAGCCGCGGCTTTTCCGGCCTGCCGCCGCTCCGACGCGCTCCGTTCCCCCTAACTGCGGCTGTCAGACCTGCACCCCCGATCCCAAAGCGAGGGGCTGCACCGCGCCGCAGAATGTGCCTCTTTTGAAGGGCGATTGCACGATTAAGATTAGAATACACGGGAGAAAATCCACGTCGCATCCAGGGGATGGTGGGGAGAGGGGGGATTATATGTGCATGTATGTGTCTGTTAAATTATACGCAGCTGAGAGATCGTAGGTTATTTGGGATGCAACACTTGTCAGTAGTATTTTGCCACTGAAGAAGGTCAAGATTTATCGCTGTTATTATATCTAGCTATGTATACTGTACAGGTATTGCATATATAACAATCCACGTGCTTATATAATATATGTTAATATATGTTATATATTGCGCAATGCTCATAGTGAGTAGATAGATCAAATATTTCTTTTGTTAAAAAAGCCGTAGTCCTTAGGGGGCTGGGAAAGCACCCTAGGAACTATTTTCCACCTTACTACACTTTAATATTTGCCTATTAATTCAGAAGAACAGCGGCTTAATTATATGTTCAATTATCATGTCACTCACTTTGAAACAAGCAATCAAACAGGCAAGAGAATGTGGCTCTTATAATTGTGGAAGCTCGACTGTAACCTGACAGCTCTGCTCTTATGTGTACCTTAAACTGCAAAAGCAGTACCAAATTAATTAGATTTTATTTGTTTTTTTCCTTCCCGTTTAATGTGGAGGGAATGGCCGTTGATCTACGTAAGCAGATCCTTACGCAGACTCACGAAGGGCTTCAGTTCCCCCGGCGCACAGAGAAGACGCCCTTTGTTACGGAATAATTCCCGAGTTTTTGCAGTAAGATTTGCATGGATGCGAGGCTACTTATTGGATCAGGAGACTCGGCGCTGGGAATGGCACTCCATACGAGCATACACTGTTCATCTGTGCAGCGAAATGTTTATGAACCTGCTTCCACGATTGTGCTTGAAAGGGAATGCATAATACAAAGAAAAACAAAATTATATAAAAAAGATAAGAAAAAATACGATTATAATAAAACAAAATAACAAAACAAAAAATAAATGACTGTAAAATAGACATTAAAATAGACAAACCGTAATATAATAATAAAACACAATTGTTTTGTGTTACTGCATTGAGCTATATGAATATCAAATATAGAGGGTGTTTAATAATTTCCAGGGAGCATAAAAATATATTTTTTTGCCATTGCAATGGCTGTTTTGTTTGAAAAAAATTACAAAAGAATTTTTAAAGAAATCACTTCATAAAATATTACGTAGAACAAATTATCCTCATATGGTAAATCTCCTCGACGCACAAGACCAATGTACTCAGAAGGATATGCAGTATATACCTATCCCACACTGAAATGAATTTCCGTAAAAGTTTTTTAAATTGTACATTTTTAGAAATGTACTATGACACTATTACGATACAGAACAGTGGAATAAAACCAATTACAACCAATTGGGAAATAATCTGAAAGTGCATATAGATGGAATATCTAACTAAGTCTTATTTGATGCTACTCCACAACTCAGCCCAAAGCCCATGATACGTTCTAATGTGGCCTTGAAGCCCTGCTCGAATTTAAGCAGCCAAATGCTCAGGACCATCTCGAAAGTCAGAACTCAAAACCAAGTCTTAGTGGATAAAGTCAAAATTCACTGGATTACAGGATGTTTTTAAAGTTTCACACTACAGAGGGTAAAGGTTCTTCATTTAATGCCTTCTTCATTGTTATTATTCAATGACATTGCCTGGGAAGATATTTAGGCCACTCATTCCAAACTAGTGTTCTATCTTTGCTTTAACACGGTAACAGTGCTGAAAATTATATTAGAAAAAGGGTTAATTAACTTGACCAACAAGTTAATTTATTTAACTTGACCACAACTTAAATAAATTCAGATCAACAGAAGAGCTGCAAAGTTTATGTAAAAATCTTCATGTAGCCAAACTATGTAGACCAGGAGCATTCAAAGTGAAGGACTTAAACAGTTTTATTTTTTATAAACGAATCACTTTATATCTTTGAGAGGGCTTGCCTCTGTGAGGAAAAATGCCGTAGATAAAACGTTTAGAAATGTAGTCTTAGGGTTTATTTCCCGGGGGCTCCATTATTTGAATGTCACCGGGATACGACAAGCAGAGACCTTCTCAAAGTTTGTGCCTTTTAAAATACTTTTTTCTTGTACTGAAGCTGTGTGGAGATGGAGCATGATTAATAATGAATTGTGGGGGAGCTGAGTTCACGCTGAGATGGCCTTAATTTTACACAGCTATACTTATTACTACATATCCCAACGGTAACCAGAAACTCAAGTGTTTTATTTTTTATTTTTTTTTTAGATTTGGATGGAATGTAATGAAGAACAGACCTTTCCCAGAACAATGAAAGTTTATCTATGCAGTACGTTACTGGGGTGTGACTCTTTGGGGAGCCCCCAGCATGACTAGAAGTCAATGTTCGCAAAAAAAAAAAAAAAAACCATCTCCCCTATAAAGACTGTAGCCATGCGAAGACCCCAGCCTTTCAAAGCACCAAGGTCTCCTTCAGTGTCCCATCACCCAACTCTGCTTTAACTGCTCATTGTTTTCTCTGCTTAAAGCCACCAGACGTCCTCGGAAGAGTTCCCCTCTAGGATTACGATGGTGCGAATATGGAGGTCTGAGTTCTGGCGTGCCGGGCTTATGGGGCCAGAGGGAATTCCTCCTGTGCTGGACTTACCGTGTCATAGATGAGGGCGATCCCGACGACTTTGACTCCCCAGAATTAATGTGCATGTACTACCAGAGTGCATTACTTGACTATAAAAGTGGAAAGTTATCACGCATTTTAAGCATTTTTTATTGTGTTCTGCGTACTTTTGTCAGAGTAATTCAATGTACTTAGTCCCCTGAGCATTTACTCTTGCTAAGAATGTAAGAGCTAATCGCAATTTGGAAAGTCACCAGAGGAACGCATGCAAGTGGGTGGGGACACTTCCCACAGGGCGAGGATGGAGTTGGTGTCTGAGACGGACCAAGACCATTCCGGGTTCGCACTTTTAAACAACTCTGAGGAGAGTCATCCAAATAAAGTATTTGCAACCCTTGTTGAAAATTACTGACATTTTTGTTTCATTTTGAAATGTAATCTATCTATCCTCCCATCCACTTATCTAGGACAGGTTTGTAAAGTGGCCTGGAGCCCGTCCCAGGAAACATGGGAAACAGAACGGGTGTCCACACTGGCTGGGATGCCAGTCTGTCACAGGGCTCGCACACACATACCGTCTCACACTACAGGCAATTTAGTGACAGCAATTAGCTTATCTCTGGACCTCTGGAGAACAGTCGAGTACTCGCAGGAAACCCACGCGGAACATGCAAATCCCGAAGGATTGGAACCCTCACCCCTGAAGGTGTGCGCCACTGTGCCACCCCTCTTAACATAATAAAAAGTAAATTGCCTTCAGTGTAAAAAGTTGGTCTCTGTACACATTCTGATTGCTGTGCGAGTAAAATGATGGACTATACATTTCTGAGGCGCTATATAATTTAAGAAAGAAATTATGACTCTCCACCAAAAGAACTCGATTAGGCAAACCCCAAGTGAACGGAACAGAAGTGTCACTGAATGAGTCCAACCCCGTGCCTACAGCGATAGCTGGAAAGGTATAGTTTTTGTCCTTTAAATTTAATTAGGCCTGTGTTTCTGAAGTACATCTTGCTTTCGGACCTGACTGTTTTCAGAGCAGGGAGAGCTCATTTGCATACCCAATCCCATTGGCCGCTCCATATGCTTAATTGGCTAGATAGTTTCATGTTTGAACAATCATGTTGCTGGCAGCTGTCACTCATGCGACTCTTCATGCACGGAAAATGGCTGCTGCAGATATGCAATATGAATAAATCAGTAAACAAGGCTTTATAATTACACACCTACCAGTAATTATATTAATTTACGAAAATTGATGGTTTCCTAGGCAAATATCGTTTTTTTTTATATAGTGTTTACAGCTTATACTTTCTGCTTTAAGACCACAAAGTTCTTTAAGGGGGTTGCCAGTACACTTTGCAAATCTTTATTTTTTCATGCACTTTAATCACGTCGACGGGCCCGACTCGTAGCTAATATTACTGCGGTCACCACTGATTTGGACAGACCTCGTTTTCTCAGCATTTTCGGGCCAAGATGTTTATCGGCACCTCGACCAGCCAAATCCTGGCTTGAAAGAAGTCTTGTTTCTGTAAGATTTGGCGTGGAAAGTGGAAAATTGGAGGGGGGAAAAAGTTGTTGAAGGTTTTGTTAGCTAAACACCGTCAGAGCCATTTTGGGCATCGTGCTGTCAAGCCCCTGGCAAATCACACTCAGACTTAACGCAGAGCTTAATGTTAATAAGCCATCGATGGAGCAGTTTACAATTAAAACCTTTTCAAATGTGGAGACGTGCCTCGGGAATTATTCAATAAATCTGCTATCTTCTACAGTTTTTACTTTTTGTGTATATTTGTTTGCAGTAATGTTCTGTTCATTTTATAGATAGAAGCTATAATCTGAATCCCAAGAACAGCATAAAAATTCGGATTAATTGCAGATTAATGGTCTCTCTGTGTGCAGCAGAAAAGGTCACAGAACATAAATCTACCTTTATGGTCTTTTCAGCTCTGTGTTTTAATTAAGTAATCAGGCACTGAGTCTAGGGAAACTCTCCCTGCACTACAGCGCGCTGACACGCTGCCGCTGGTGCGTGTTCTCAAATCACGTGTCTCCCATGTCTCTGTGTAATTGAATAAAGCCGTCGTATTTGAATGAGTTTCCACCATGGAAACAGTCTGCCCGCTAGATCCAATAACGGCAGATGGTCAACAAAAACCCCTGCCTGAGTCAAACTGGTTACACACCTTCGCATTTGTTTCTATTCTGGTGGAAAAACAGCGGCAGATTGTCAATAGGCTGTAGCTGAACGATCTGACTGACATCTGATAACTAAGATTTGGACAGGTGTAGAATAAAACACAACTTTTGATTCCCTGGGAGAGATTGGAACACCTGGCTGACTTCATTTTGCTCTAACACTTACATTCCAGCTATAAATCTCAATTCCTGAATGCTCAGAACATCTGCTGATCTACTCCAATGATCCACCTGATCTACCTGCTCATCTCCCTTCATGTGTTCTCATGTCCCACACTGAAATCAGAGGAATTGCTGCTGTGTTGAGATTAGGAGCCTTCCTGGTTGATTGTGCCTTTGCAGAGAAAGCTAAAATCATCGAGCTGGAGTCTGAGGTCCTTTTGGAGGAGCTGGCTGGCATTACACTTCCTCCTCAGCTCCAAAACAAACGGTAAACAGCGAATGGGAGACGGAGACCTCATCTGAGGGCTTCAGCTGTGAAAGGGGTCATCTCCCGTTTCTCTCCAGAACTGTGAATCACCGTGTTCCTGGCCTAGTCACACGACCCTCACTATGGCGGGTAGGTCTGGCAGTGCCCTAGTGTGTCTGTAGATCTACGCCCGTCACTGTCACTGTCTGTAGCTCAATGCTTGTCACTATCACTGTCTGTAGCGCTACGCCCATCACTGTCACTGTCTGTAGCTTTACGCCCATCACTGTCACTGTCTGTAGCTCTATGCCTGTCACTGTAACTGTCTGTAGCTCTATTCTTGTCACTGTAACTGTCTGTAGCTCTACGCCCATCACTGTCACTGTCTGTAGTTCTACGCCCATTACTGTCACTGTCTGTAACTCTATGCCTGTCACTGTAACTGTCTGTAGCTCTATTCTTGTCACCGTCACTGTCTGTAGCTCTATGCCCATCACCGTCACTGTCTGTAGCTCTATGCCCATCACTGTCACTGTTTGTAGCTCTACGCCCATCACTGTCACTGTCTGTAGCTCTATGCCTGTCACTGTAACTGTCTGTAGCTCTATGCCCATCACTGTCACTGTCTGTAGCTCTATGCCTGTCACTGTAACTGTCTGTAGCTCTACGCCCATCACTGTCACTGTCTGTAGCTCTACGCTCATAACTGTCACTGTCTGTGACCGACTGCACTCCACCTCAGAAGGACTGTTTTGATCTTCAACTGAATCAAAATTCCACAGTGCCACTTCCTCTTGTGCTTCGGGGGGAGAGAAAGCTACCGTTCCGGGGTCGGAGTTCGCGGGGGCCAGCTCACTTTCGCCCCCCGGTGACGGGTGTCGCCTTCGTGCTGCCGGCAGCCATCAGGGGAAATCCTGGGGGGCGGTCCTTACCCCCCTTCCAGGTCGTGGCTCCTTCTTTGAAACCCATTTGGGCAGCTGGAGCTCCTGTCGGGTGACCGCTGAGACCCGCCGTCCGGGTCGCCCGGATGGAAGTTCGCCCTCGCTTGGGGCTTTGAAGAATAACAACTTTGGAAGTACAACCGTACCATTGTTTTTGGGTAAAATAGCTTGGGGTCACCTGACTGCGCCGGGTTAGCCTCTCAGCAGCGACGTGCCTTTCTGCCCCTTACAAACTCCCCTCGGAAAACCTGGATCTGCTTTTCAAATTGCCGGAAAAAAGTGCCTTGTCGACTTAAATGTGATTGATCGATGACTGTTTTCGGGGTGACTCGACGGTATAGCGCTTTGAATAAATATGAGCCTTCATTTCAATAATTAAAAGACTGATCAAACGTATAAGTTGAGTTCTCCTTTTCTGCGTTACTATTTAAGGCTAAAAAAAATACTAGGAATAGACATTCCGACTGCTGTTGACAACGCTGTAACACGTCTCATATTTGTGTTGATTGTATAATCTCCAGCCTACCAACTAGCTACTAAACAATATGACTTTCTAAAACAAACTTAACAATATTTTAGACAGAAATAGGAGTTTTTTCTCCTTCCCCCAAATTTCATGCTTGTGGTAGAATCTCTGCTGTCTGAATCTATTAAGAGCCTCTACGTGATCCTCCGCGCTGAGTATTACAAGCCGTCGACAGAATGACAAACGGGCTTGTCAGGAAGTTGTCCGTGGAAACAAACACGATATTCTTGCATGAAATTAATGAACTGAGTATGTTATTTACATTCAGGCATAACAAGCGTGGAATATCCTGTCACTTTTTTTTTTGGAGTCTGAGCATGAGGAAAGTGTTGGGCTTGTAAGACACTATAATATTGATATATCATACATTTCAGCATTTTCCCGAGTGTGTCTTTTCAGTCCGCCGGATGGTTTGCAGGTCCATTGCTCCCACTCCGACATAAAATGCTCTGAGATTTTTCCTCCGTTCCCTCTCCCCCGATAAGAGCTTGTGAAACATTTTCACCGCAGCCCGGAATTTTAAAGCAATCCGTGCGGTGTTTTCATTGGCCCGCTACTCCGATCGCCCCCGTGACCTCAGGAAGGCCGAATCGGCTGTGGAATGTGCACCGAAGCCGCCGGGCCGGGCCGCCCTCCTCGCTTTCAGAGACTGGCCTGGGATGTGCTGGTACCTGCAAACCCGCACTGAACTCGGCCCTTTATCCAGGAACACACAATACAGATTAAAACTGAATACAGGATGATTTTTTATTACTACTGCAGTAAATAATACTTTGGCCTAGATGTCCTCCAATCATGGATACTGATAAATACACACATCTGATAAATACATCTCACCCAGGGTGTCCTCGCACCGTGCCCTGTGCATTCTGGGATAGGCTCCCCGTGACCCCATAATAAATAAGTGTTTACAGTGAATGGATGAATGGTGTTCTTCTCACAGCCACAAACAGACCGGCTTCACTCCCAGTTACCCCTTGCTGTTTCCTCTAAGAAGCCAGCCTCACCTGTTGACCCCCCCCACCCGCCTCTCAGTGCCAGGTGCCCCCCCACCGTGACCGCGGGGTCGCTCGAATGCACCGCCTGAGGTGTCCCCGCCCCCTTATTTTAATTACCATTTCACTCGAGCTGATTCTATGCGGGCCTGGCATTTCGCTTTGCCGCTAAGCTCACAGAACCCCGCCGGGAATTACCGGTGAGCGTAAAGGCCGGCGAGGCCGCGCGGCAGTTGAAAACCCGCCGATCTCCATGACCAAGCTGGGGAGCTGCTAGAATAAATATGAAAAAGTGTGGGATTCTCTCAGGGAATTGTGGACATGGGGCAAAAACCACTTTATCCACCGAGGGCCGTGTTTGTCCACGGAGGGCTGTGTCTGTTAGCCAAGCGCCGTGTCTGTCCGCGGAGCGCCATATCTGTCCGGGGAGGGACGTATCTGTCCACGGAGGGCCGTGTCTGTCTGGGGAGGGTCATGTCTGTCCACCGATGGCCATGTCTGTCCACCAAGCGCCGTGTCTGTCTGTGGAGGGCCATGTCTGTCCAGCGAGGGCAGTGTCTGTCCACCGAGCGCTGTGTCTGTCCGCAGAGGGCTGTCTCTGTCCACCGAGCGCTGTGTCTGTCCGCGGAGGGCCGTATCTGTCCACCGAGCGCCGTGTCTGTCTGTGGAGGGCCGTCTCTGTCCACCGAGCGCTGTGTCAGTCCGCGGAGGGCCGTATCTGTCCACCGAGCGCCGTGTCTGTCCGTGGAGTGCCGTCTCTGTCCACCGAGCGCCGTGTCTGTCCGTGGAGCGCCGTGTCTGATCACAGAGTGCTGTGTCCATGGAATGTGTGCGGATTTGTATGCTTTTTATTTTTTTTATAAAAGCACTCAGCGCATTTTCATTACTGAGGTTTACAGCCTTTCAGAAGGCCTCATAACAAATGATACTTTTATTGAGCTGATAGAAACGCCAGCAAAAAACAGTGTGTTTAAATAAAATGTAACGGGTGGGAAAGAAAGAGAGAGAGGAAAGCGACTGGGAGGGTGCCGGCGTGGGGGCCCTCCGACACTCGTTTATCACTCAGGCGCTCGTCACCTTGTGTGTTTATCACTCTGTGAAACTCCGGAGGAAGAGCTGGTGGTGGGGGCTATTTTAGCTCGCTCGAGTGTTGTTTTAAGGCCCCCCCCCCCAGGGAAAGAGCCACTTTGTGTCTGTGGAAACCTTTCAGCCAGACACCTACAAGTCGACCGCAAGACTCGGTAACTGGGTCACGCACTGCCACTGACGCAGATTTAGGGACAATGTTTTGCTGAGGAGAAGAGGGAGACAGTCGGGCGAATCGGCTTTAATTCTTTCAGGAGTGAGAGCTGGAGAAAAAAGACACGTATGATAGAATCTATCAAAACTTTTTCTTGAAGTGTTATATAAGGGTGACTATTAACCTTTCATATTAAATACAAATGCAAATTTAATTAAATAAAACTAAATTCAGCTCCGTAAACGCCTGTTTTTGCAAGCGTTTCAATTCTCTTCTTAAACGATAAATAAAAATTCGGAGCATAAGTTGGCTGGTATATTTTTTTCTGTTGGTGCAATTCGCTTTATTTTCTCTTGGACTGAATTCTGCCACACAAACGGTCCCCGACTGACATCCACAGTGTTAAACCACTAAGCTTAATGTTTGCCAGGTTTATTTGTTTTAAGTCTGAGTGTTTTTTTTTTTTTTGGTCTTAAAATGGTAAAGGACCCTCCTCCTGCCCAACGAGGCTGCTTCTCCCTCACAGAGAGCTACTCTGCTTCCACTTTGTCTCTGTTCCTCAGACAATTTGAATGTTCTCCCTGTTTGCTGATCACCTTGACCTCTGCCCCACCAGACTGTCTTGGGTAAGCAGCCAGTCGGTTAAGGGCCGGATGTGCGACGCGCTCCCATGTTCTGTGGATTTGCAGGCATTAATCTCCTCTGTCCTTCCCTACCTGCATCCTCAACATCTGCGCCTGTAAATAAATCGATGATCCACCGAGGGCTTGGATCACGGGCTCTAGAGTCAGTGCTGCTAACCGACAGCCTTCCTCCTCGCCGCGCTTTTGCCTGGGTGTTTCCGGGACGCTTCGGGGGAGTGCTCCGGCGTCCACAATTCACCACTGGTGCCCATTACCTCGCTCTGGATTCCCTGAACTGGAACGCCTCCTGACAGGAAAACAGACTACAAATCCTACAAACACATTTTCCCAAAATACTTTGTGAGGGGAAATCTCAGCTCTGCAACGGAATAACATTTTTATTCAAATATTTCATACATTATATCTGCAAATGAAAAATAGCAGTGTGTCAAATGGAAACCTCATAATGTAAGGGGGGGGGGGGGGGGAGGTAGAAAAATTATTGCCTGCTGGTTAGGTCTGTAACCGCCGTGAGTCGCCCTGTCAGGTGACCAGGCTCGCTGCACACATTTCCCAGGCCCAGTACAAAATGACTTCAGCTGCTGCACCCCCACCCCCAACTCCATCCAGTGAGCTCCCGCTGTACCCGGAGCGGGCACGCCGGGCACGCCGACTCCATTGAGTTCCCACCCACGCTGCTGAAATCCTGCCTTAAATTACAAACCGTTACAAACCGTCTCTGTAAAACCACCAGGCGACGCTACATGGAGACACTGCTGTTGCCATTTTAGTACCCTCGTGTAAAAATGGGACACCGTACTTATTTTCTGCCCCTAGACTTCTGCCAGCCACAGTAAAAGCAACAGCCAACCGACCAGCCCATACACGACCGCTTGCGATATTAATGTACAAAACAAATGCACGGCGCTGCTTTTTCTAACCTGAGTGCTTTACCATAAGCACTACGCAGAACTCTCTGGTAAACCTTGCAGTCTTGTAGCCAAAGGCGAATGCCAAATGGACGATATTTATGGCGTGTAGTTTAACACTATCCATTTTCTGTCATGGGGTCCCTATTAAGAAGTCAAGTTTCGAGGTTGATGAACTTTCAAAAGAGTTGGGAGGGTAGACATCACGGGCTGCAGTGTCAAACAAAGCCTGGATTAACTACCTTCATGGCTTTTTTTTTCCCTCCAAAAAAGTTGAAATTATTACACCGAGAGTCTTTTTAAAAGCTCTGTTTCCTGTCTCCCTTTTCATTTCCAAAGTGAACCGAACAGCCTGCCTCCCCACCGGTTACCCAACCACCCACGGCGTCACCGGAACCACGGGAATGTGTCTGTGAACCCAAACATACGGGTGGCTGCGGATTTCGGCAAGTGGGTGGGTGGACCAAGTGCCCGTCTTCTAACACGAGTACCTCAGGCCCGCCGTGACTCGCCAGTGCGTACGGGCATGTGTCCCAGTAAAGCAGAGGCCAACATATTCCAAAAACCAAAAGATTCAGATGCAGACCAGTTCGTTTTCCCGCACGCCGTTCTAACCATATAAGGAAGAACACGGAACGTGAATGAGTCCCCACTGCCGCCGCGATATCGCGGCCGACGCGTCTGATTACCGGTTGTCTTCGCATCTCTCGTGCTTCACAAACCCAAATAGCCCTCAGTGACGGATTAATCAAGGCGATCTCGAGACACAGAGCTGCAATGAACTTGTAGCGCTCTCCAGCTGCTAACTAGAGGCCGAGACCATGTGCTTGGCCAACAAAAATAATTTCCTTTCCAATGGGTAACATTTAGAATCTGGAATTTCATAGAAATTTGGGTAACGGAGACTGAGAGTGAATGCACTCCCAAGTAAAAGCAAAGTCTTAAAACCTCAAAGCCGGAACCCCGTAAACAATAAATGATGGAAATGTTATGTGACTTAAAGACTTGTTCTGAGTAAAACACTGGCAGTCAATGACGCCCTTTTTTGTTAAAGTTCTCAAAATTTCTTAACCGAGCTATGCCGTTAATATTCTGGGAGTTGAGCGTAACGTTTGTGTCAGGGTGTGTGCGCAGTGGGCTGGGTGGGCGTAGACACCGTTATGTTAATTCTTAGCCAAGTCCACTCATGGGCTTGACGCCGTGCTGAGATTACAGCACAGGCATCCAACGGGGAGACTCAGGAGAGGAACGCGCCATGCGGTCATGGAGAGGGTCTGTGTTCGGGGGTTCGAGGGCACTTTCAGAGACAATGCCTACATTGTGGTGAAGCAGCTGCTGGTCAATTATGCAGAATATTTAATATTAATATTTCCCCTAACCATAACCAGATCGAAAGGTGCCTTCCATGCGAGTACAGAATCCAGCAGAACAGAGCAACAAAACAAGACAGATATCAGCGAAACAATCTATTTTCATTGTGTAATTATCATACGGGTGGTATCTGGGAGACAAAGGAAGTGGCTGAGACTGCGGGGATGATTTGTGATGGGAGAGAGGAGAATACAGCATGCTGGTGGTTTGACGGCGTGAGATATCTCTGCCCGTGGCCCTTCTCAAAGCCTCAGAATAACCATATATATCCTACAAGGCGCATTTTGTCTCCCGTGATATAAGAAACATATGAGCATTAAAATCCACACAATCGAAATAAGTTAAAATATGTGATGGAAATCTTACTTATTATCGTTCTGCCTGAGAGAATCCCTATATACCCATAACCCCCGACCAGGATATGCAGTTGCAAAATGGATGGAGAATCCTCATGGAGTTTATAAGCCGAGGCAGGAAGGGGGCTCTGGTCAAAGACGCAGTAACCTAGCTGTTACTTTATCCGGCAGCAGAGCGGTATTTTGGAGGTCGGGTTTTTCGGGCCGTATTTTTAGCTACAGCATATCATAAATAACCCGCTATTCTGGAATGTTCGCATGGCTAGCGTGCCTTATCACCCCTGTGTGTACGTCATGCCCATTCCTGGTATATGGGGCCATCTGCTGTCACACAGATGTGGGCTGTGATTTCTCCACCCCACCCCCCAGTTACCCAGCTTTTGGCCAGATTTGGGCAGACTTGTCCTTTTTCGCCGACCTGTTATTTTCTATTTGTTTTTTCCTTCCCCCCTTTCTTCGAGAGCGCTCTGAGATAAAGGGAGAGCGAGGGAACAATGTAACGCTGAAAAAGGCCGCGGGAAGTGGAGCTCATTGGCATGCGAGGGCCGCTCCGAGGAGTTAGGCAGAAGGAGGCGAGGGTGGATCGAGTGCTGGGGACTCGATGGGAATGTTTTGTCTTTTCACAGGCTTTGCCTGACAGCCGAATTCATTTACACCTCACAAAGTCGCACGGAGACTCCGCTGCTTCGGGGGCTATGCTGCCGGCCGCGGTACCACTGAAGTGTAGCTCCGGCGGACGGAGAGGACTTCCAGGGCAGGGAACGCGGTTTTTCCTGCGGGGGACTGACGGCTTAATAACTGCGTCGGGGCATCAATCTCGCAGAGGCTGAACACAAGCTCTGCAGCAAAAGATGATTTCAGTCATTTTCAGATTTCTATCACTTTCCTGTCCTTGGCGACAGACCTCCCTTGAATCTCGTCCTTGTCGCCTTTCGTTTTTTTCTGCACCACGCGGTATGGAAATACTTATCAGTGATTGGGTGGGCAATCAGCCAGTTACAGCCACCTGACAAATCAGAGGGCCCAGCGTTTTGCTGTTACCCGGACAGGACTGAATGTTGACGGCAGATATTAAACTAGCTGAATGCTAGTGACCAGCCCCATCTTCGTCTGTAATGAGACCTGCCAAAGAGTAAATGCAGAGGATCATTTGAGTCGAGCTTTTTTTTAACAGGATTTGGACAGTAGATTATATACAATGTGCTCCAAATGAGCTTGGAAAAACGCGTCATTTCCCTTTCAATTAGCATAGTCCACAATCACTTAGAAGCATAAGTTCAAGCAGGAGAGGTTGGAAAACTCTCACCATATGGCTCAATATTTATCATTTTAGTAAAAAATTAAGACCTTAACCATAAATTAGTGTAATATTTCTGATGCTGGCCCACAACCCCTCCTCTATTGCTGGTTATTTTACAGGGATGTTCTGTAGCACGGGGGGGGGGGGGGCAGATAAGCCAATTTACTGCTGGGTTGCTGCCGTGGCACCGTATCTCTGTCTGGACTGTGTGCCAAGTAATGGCCTGGTTCAGTAATGGGACAGAGTGCCTTTAGAGACTCGGCCCGACAGATGAATCACGGGAAGTCTAGTTACTCGCCGATATCATGGGGGGAGTAGGGAACCACCCCCCCCCTGCCCCGGCCGGCCGTAATGGTCACCCAAACCCCACAGCTCACTGCCTGATTGACAATAAAAGCCCTTTCATCTCCGCGTACCTTCATCCCCACAGTCCCTGTAAAAGTGGAATGAGTTCTTAGCCGACCTGCCGCGCCAAAATGTGCCAATTGAAAATAAATTAATTTGTTGTTCTGCCGACGTTTCCGAAAGGTTCTCGCTTTTCCCAGCGTGGAGCTGGATCGACAATCACCTAGATATGAACCCAGGCCTCCAACGCCTGATTTATTGACTTGCTGGCTCCGGGTTTGGAATCCAGGAGCCAGGAATTTTACTGGGACTCCGGTTGTCAGCTAGCAGAATAATTCTCACCTAAGAATCATCAACCGTCGCACTAATCCTTACAGGACGGCACATGGTCATGGATACAGTGTCAAAAAAAAAAAAAAAAGTGTTAAAAGAACAGTATATAATGTTTTTTTTGGGGATAAACACAGTAACAAGGAGGTAATGAAGCACTCTAATTGTGTTCTTTTGAACGGGGGAATTATAGTACAACATTTACTAATTGGTTTAATCAGTAATTGAACATTGAAAAATATTTTATGATCTAAATTTCACAGTTGGGGCTTGAAAGTAGGTATATTTGTATATTTCCCTATCAGATGTGTACGTGCATGAGTACCTAAGGAATGCAGATGCGTGACGAGCTAAGCAAGCTACGAAACGGTATCGATTTCATCCCACATCCATCGCACGTCTCGTTCCTGGGAGCGAGAGATTCTGGAAATGAATACCCTGGTTTACTGCACACTCTAGTGCGAAAAACAATAATTATACCACACGTCGTTAAAAAAATAGAACTAGCCTTAGGAAGGTTCCCTTGGGTATTACAGTCGGAACAATTATTAAGCTATTTGTGCGTAGTCTGGCCACGGCGTAATGTGGTTTAATTTGTCACGAGGTTTTATTTCAGGTGCCGAAAAGCACAACTGGCTATACGGTGTCGGCATGCGGTAATATGCACGTCCCAGGAGCAAACACATGCAGTGTGCATTTTCCGGCATGGGGGGAATTCTGCGTCCTAATGGGCCAAATTGCCCTCGGATCCCGGGGAAACAAAAAAGCTCTTCAGGGCTTCCCGGTCCAAGGCCGGATAAATAAATCCTTCAATAGGCGAGGTGCACTGCAGCTGATCTGCAGAGCATCAGAGAGCCACCTGTCCGTGTAGCCGACGCTCGCGTCCAACGCTCACTAAATAAAATAAAATAAAATAAAGGTAGGGCTTCGGAATAAGCGTAAGGCCTACCTCTCCCATGCCTCTGCTAGAAACGTGTATTCCTGTACTGCTCACATAAAAACCATAGTAGGAGTGTAGGCCTGTTGTATAACAACATGGCGTTTTAAGGAAGGGATGTCTGTGTCCACCATGCCAGTTGCTCTTTTAACAGCGGGGAGGCTGCCGTTTTTTGCCATAATCGCCCTCTGGCACACTGAGGTTTTGAAGAAATTTCCCATAAGCCTCTGCGTCACAGAGAATGCCCCGGGCTTGCCTTGGGCTGCTCTCACGTGACCCATAACCCTTCGAGCAGAACTGGGAACATGTCATCTGCTCGTAGCTCATTTGTTTACCTAAGCACTCATGTAGCATCTTCTAATAAAGGGCGTTCTGTTGTTGTTTATCGTATCAGCTGCACTGCCAATGGTATCGCAGTTTGCACATCTGCTTACAGCTTCCCCAGTTGGCCTGCTATAATTACTCTTTACTAGACTGCATCTGTTTCTTGGTGCCTCCTGATCTGTGGGATCATGGGACATTTATCCCGCGCCTAACGACACACTTTCTCATTTCCTCCTCGTAAATACATCTACAACATATGTCACATTCATACACATACAGGATATGGACACGGTATTTGATTTTTCCCAAATACGAACCTACCTTTATACAGGGTAATATATACACATATTAAATTATACACATATTTCAATTAGTATTAGCTTTCATCTCAAGTCACGTGGTTAACAGCGGGATATTTTAAATATATTCTCAGGTTTAGTACCTTTTTTAATGTGCAGCGCTTATTTATGCATGAAATTATATATCACCGCAGAAAGTTCAGTTAGGTCTTTATTAAAATTTTACCCGGTGTGATTTAAAAAGCGCTCGGCGATGACGCGGGGCGCGGCCGCGTCTCCGAAGGTCGTGCGCCCTCTCCGGCACTCCGGCGTAGCGCAGCGGGATGTGGGGCGCTGTCGGGCGATAGATGGCGGGCGGACGGTCGCGCCGCGGTTCCTCTGTCCCTGCAGTTTCCGGAGTCTCTGTAATCAGCTCTATGGATAATCAGTTACAAGTAAGTAATCAGTAACCCGTTGTCTTTGTGTCCTAATGTAATTGGACAGCAATCAGAAGTAATCTTAATAATTTTAAAACACAGGAATTAAATCTCTGACTGTAAAAAGAGAATAATTATATTCTGTTCTAAATATTTACGGTGCTATAAGTAAACACTAGTAGAGAGATTCATAAAAATGCTTTAAAATCTAATACATGATATTTATATGTGCAAATAAGATTTATGCATTTGACTAATGCAATCTGCAAGATGGATAATGATTAAAAATACGCAGTATATAAAAGGATAGGTTTTGAAGTTCAAAACAGGGTGGTCCGATAAAGTACTCTAACAGCATGAGCTGGAATCGCTTTAAATGTACAGTCTGTGCACTTAAAATTGGACTCTGATTCCAGGAGATTAACTACACCAATTTTCTTTTAGGAAAAATAGAGCAGGTTTTTTATTTTACATTATTTTTTTTTATCAAGCAGAGTCATTTCCCTGCCGAACGTCCCGCAGTAGCGGTTTTGGGAAGGGCAGGGGAGGCGTGAAAGTGCTTGTGAGGTTCTGACCCGGTATCTTATCGGCGTGGCGTGATCGAGCTTACAGGGCTGTCTAGTGTCAGTAGCCCATGTGGGGGAGGGTGGGGGCTGCGGGCGCATGAAGTCACCGGGGAACATGTGCGGCGTGGCGCAGGGGGGCTGCGCCACGCCGCACCCCTTATCGAGGACGCCGCTCCCTCCCAGCACCCAAGGGATGGAAACGAACTTCGAACGGGAGGGATTATTTATAGAAACATGGTCCGGCGTGATCCATCAAGCGGCCTGCCCTCAGGAGTGGCCCGGGACATTCCCCCCTCACGTCCCGAAACGGCTCCTGCCAGCGACGGGACGGGAATCTGCGTACGATTTAAGAGTTTCAACTGGAAACAATCAGCCAAACGTCGGTGGCTGTCGAGGTGAGGCCTTCCAGCGAGGGAGGGGGGGACTCAGCCCCCAGGCAGAGGCCTTGCTACAATTAGTCATGTTGTTGACAAGCTGTGTAACGGAGAGCACTTGTGAGGTCACGACGCGGGGAGGCTGGGGACTGCAGGCATGTGTGCAGGCCTCCCTCGCCACCTGGACCCTAACCCATCCACTTCCAGCCCTGCTTAAAGGAAACATATTTCACTTCTCGCGGGCATGCCGCCAGCCATGTGATGACTAAATCTGCGGTCCGAGAGAGTCGCCCGCCCTCCCTCCCCAAAGCCCCTTCCAAGTCAAATAGCTCTTTACGATATATGGTCGTATATTAATACATATTGTGATCTCACCTCGAAGAGCCACTTCGCCGCCCCGCACGCACATAAAGAACAGATCTATAAATGCTAATTTAAGAAAACAGCCCTGCAGATAGCACAGGAAGTGGAGCTATACAAGCAAAGCCTTCATTTTCTTGTCTAGAGCCCCCGCCGAAGTAAAAACAGACCTTATCTCCAGCGTCTTCCTCAGGTCGGCCTTATCTGCCGCAGATTTACTCAACCTTGAAAGGGTTGATAAGCCTTATTAACGTGCCCCTGTAATTCAATAAACACTCGTGAATCCCGCGTCACAGGCGGGGAGCCGGATTTGAGTTGCGTGGATAATCAGACGCTTAACGTTATCGGAAAAGCGGGAGCGTGTCCTCGTTGCGGAGGGAAGCGATCTTTAACGCAAACACTCGGCGATATTTCAGGGAATATTAAAATACACCGCCGGGCTGGGAGGTGGAGGCCTGCCACTGGGGTGGGACAGAGACGCCGGGTGCCAGAGTTTAATCAAACCTTTCAATCAAACTTTAATCAAACTTTATTGGAAAAAAAACTCTCGAACATAAAAACAATGTTCTGGCCAAAACTGTGTGAAAATAAAAGCTCCAAACTTTATAAAAGAAAGAGAACATGAAGCCCTGCAGGGGCAAGCAGGCCTACCTTCATCCATCTTCCATCTTTCCCCCAGCGCCTCTCTGTCATCCACCCAGTAGACCCATCAGAAACCCTAAAAACTCAATTAAGCCAATCAGGGCCAGACGTGTTTCAATTACTGAAGACTCTGTGGGCATGGGGCAGAGGTTGATCGCCAGAGGGGCACAAGAGGTCACCCAAAACGAGACCCGTGGCATTTCTGTGCCTCCCACAGGCTCACGATGTGATGAAATTAATTATTTTCAGAAGGAAAATGGACGGCAGGGTTACCGAGCAGTTTAGATTAAAGAATGATGTGTCCTGGATGCTTCTCAGCACAATAAAGGTTAAATGCGCTGTGTGAAAATCAAACTCCATTTAAATAAAGCACAGTTGTTCCTCGGAACACAAACATCATTAAAAAAAAAAAAAAAAAAAACGTTTCAAGTGTGCCGGCTTTGAGCGGGATCTCGAGATCACAGAATTTTTCGCCCGAAAATGTGACAATATCCCTGCAGCTGGAAGCATCTGAGATAGGCTTCAGTAGCAGCAGCTGAGGACGGCCTGCTGTTTCACCTCTATCCTGGGCAAGGGGTCACGTCGGCCCCCCTTTGAAAGTAGCCGCCCATCCCTGATGACGGTAAAGACCTCTGACAGCCAGCACTGCTGAAAGATGATGGGACTGACCTCATGGCGCTGAAGTACATTTTCAAAGATGACACCTACCCCTAGTCTCTCACTTCCACTGGTCTAGGAGCTCAAATGTGTTTGTCAGCCAGTGGAGGGGGGCCAGGACTTCGTTAATGGCATATCCTATACAGGGTTTTGATGAGCCTGGTGCCCATCCCAGGAAGCACGTGGCACAAGGACCCCTTGGATGGGATGCCAGTATGTTATAGGGTACACTCCCTATTATCCATTATGGGCAAATTCAGCTGGCTGTATACTTCAGATGAAATCAATGTCGTTTTGGCAATACGACGTCGCATGATGCATAATCACTGCGGTCATCACCGTTACGGCACACACTTGTGAGGCCAAGTCTTCCATTTGCTCTGAACCCACCCGCTGTCCATGACTGGCTGACAGAAATGTGGTGCCATGAGGTTGGTCAGCAGGACTAATTATGCAGTTCCCAGCATGCTTTGCACCACACCGTGTGTAACTGTAAATAGTGCAAATTAATATGTGTATTTATGGGGTAATTTGTGAATGTCATAACTGTGTAATGTTTGCTGTGGAATGCATGCGTTTGCGTGTAACTGTGAGTGTCATGTAAATTATTGCCTTCCCTGTCTGTGCCGCTAGTTTTAAACCAACAGTGGCGGTTAATAAAGAGAGCAGCTTCCATTTCAAAAGAGCCATCACCTCCTTTGTTAAAATGACTCGCTCACTCGCCACAATATGTTTATCTGCGCTCCGTATGTGCGTCTGCTGCATCGGCGCCCTCTAGGGTTACAGCATGACACGAATGAACGAACGCGGCGGCGGTACCGCAAGTATGCGACGTGTCCTTGATGTCGCTCGAAGTGCGTCGCTGCCTTTAAACACGCCGAATTGCCCGACAATCGCTCGGCTAAGTATTTCTGAGACGTGTAACCAGAGTAACCACAGAAACGCGGGGAGACCATGCAATCTCACACACACAGAACTGGGGGCGGGAATCGAGCCCCGACCCTGGAGGCATGAGGCTGCAGTGAGAGCCACCGAGACACCGTGCCTCCAGAAGTCTGGGTGATTGATGCTGGGAAGACCAGCCGCCCCTGTCCCAGGATCCCGGCTTTCCCCCGCCTGTAATTTGCTAGCCGGGGCGGCCTCCCGCACCGGAGGACGTGACGGGGGATGTGGGCGGCTGTCTGACTGATATAAGGTTCAGGAAATCACGGCCTTCCTCGGCACACAGAAGTAACGACGGCGCCTTTTCCAAAACGAGGCTCAGTGGGCGCCTGCTGAGAAGAGTCCCTCTGCCTTTGAACGGCCGTTTCGAGAGGGGGCCTCGGTCTCCAGACTCTGTCAAATCTCAAGGGGTTAGATGCGGCGAGAAGTGTTCAGACGAGTGTAAATTTTGCGGGCGACTCTCTGGGGATGGCTTAGAACGTGAGGACTGTGGAGTCATGTGACTCTCTTGCCGAAGGCGCAGCGGCCTACGGACGTGGCGATGTCACCGCGCAGACAGCACCGGCATTTAGCTACACCTCCATCTTCCATAACTGCCAGTACACTGTAGAGCAGTGTTTCCCAATCCAGTCCTCGGGGAACACTGGATAGTCCACGTTTTTGCTCCCTCCCAGCTCTCAGCCAATCAGGAACACCGAATACCTGGTACAGGCGCACTGGGAGCTGAGAGGAACCAAAAACATGGACTATCCGGTGTTCCCCGAGGACTGGGTTGGGAAACACTGCCGTAGGATTGCAGTGAGTCCTCAGCCCGTGGGAAGGGGACGAGGCTGGGCACACACAATTCATTCTTATTATCTTTAAACTATGGATCTCCTCATTCAAAAATGAAGCTCGATTCCAAATGTCATAGTATAAACTATTTTCAATGTCCTGCAATAATGTGGATGCGTAGAAACACTCAGCGCCATATAAGCATCTTCAGACCCCAGCAAGAGAGCCCCGTGTTCTCAGAAATCGAAAAACTGCTGCGTGTGCATTTTTTAAGGATTTAATATTTATTCAGCACAAACGCTCATTCTGAAGGCTTCCGAGGCCAAGATGAGACAATAAGTATCAAAAATATAAAGGTGGTGTGGGGGGGAACTGAGGTATGTTAATTTGGGCTCAGCGTTTGATGGATGCACGTTTGACAGCAATTACAGGCCTGTCTTCTCGGCTAAGCCTACCAGCCTCGCACACACCGGCTCGCTGAGATTTCCTGCCCGTTATTCTTAGCAGAAATGCCTGAACTCTCCCGAGCTGCACGGGGGAATCGCTCACGGACAGCACTCTTCAAGTCTTCCCCCAGATTCTCTGTAGGATTTTCCAGTCAGAACTTTGAGTGAACCGCTCAAGGACATCCCCTTCGTTATTCTTAAGCCACCCCGGAGCTGCCTCCACTTTGCGTCTCCAGTCTCCGTCCT
>JAODKM010000042.1:15213897-15230561 GCA_026780845.1 Petrocephalus sullivani
GGAGCTTCGTGCCCTGGATGTGCATCCCACAAATCTCCATCAACTGCAAGATGCTATCCTATCAATATGGGCCAAAAGAATGCTTTCAGCACCTTGTTGAATCAATGCCACGTAAAATTAAGGCAGTTCTGGAGGTGAAAGGGGGTCAAACACCGTATTAGTATGGTGTTCCTAATAATCCTTCAGGTGAGTGTATATATATATATATAAATATATATATATGAAAAAACATTGAAAATCAATTCTGGGCTGATACCTCTTTAGCTAGCCTTGTCCCGGAACTGTGTGTGCCACACCACATTCTGCCTTGACGACTTGATCAGCGGGTGGGAAAGCTCGGCCCATACAGGCTTAATGCTCTTCACTTGAATCTTTCTGGGTGACCGGACGCCGGTGCAGAAGGGTTTCCCCAGAACATCCTCATAAACATCTCCTCTCGCCTTTCCGGCATACTAGAGGCCGGGCCATTCCAGCTCTTACTGCTACTTCGAGTGATTTTATTGGCATAATATGTCAGCCTTTATGGCTAATGGATCACAGCTCCTGGGTAGCGCTATACAGCTGGCTCATATGGGCATGTTTTCAGGCATATTTAGGGGTTATAAATCAAACCTACACACTGGCAAAATATTCAGGCCCACTCACGTCTTAATAAATCATGCGCTCGCATTTTTAGGAATCCATCACATGCGACTGTTTCACATGAATTCACAAATCTGAGCCCCTACAGACGTGACTTTTAGAAAACACCTGTAGTTTTTCTCATCACATTTACATAAATGTTTTTGTCCAAAGCGATGTACCATTGAGTGAGTAAGGTCAGCCAATCCCTGGGGCAATTGGGGTTAAGGGCCTTGCTCAGGGGCCCGATGGCAAGGGGGCGACCTTCCAATCAGTCTAATGCACAAAGACTCACATTGGCCCCAAATCAAAACACTTCGTTCACACAGAGATATCACGCGGGAAAATCAATAATAAGGCGATCTGTAACTCAGACATAAAATATCAGTCAAAGAGGCAGGTGAGCCAATGACTTTGCCCCCCCCCTCGGGACAGAAGCAAAAGCATAATCCGGGAGGGCAGACTAGACCATGCGTTTGCAAATATTGATTCAGGACTGAGACGGCAGGCTATGGAGGGCGGTTTCCTTCCTCCTCTTGTACGGTAGAAAGACCTTCCAACAGCGACATGTTGCTCTCCCTCAGTCTGCGGCTCGCCCAGAGAGTGGGGCACGGCCCAGTGAGTGAGCCAGGCCCTAGAGGCAGCCACAGCGCCCCCCCGCATTGTGTCTAATGCTCTCATATTATAATATAAATATTTTAAATGACTTTCACCTCAGGCCTTTAAAAATGGAGCTTCATAAAAAGAAATGTAAGAAATAATGACAATAATAAAAAAGACTCAGGAATAAACTGTCCATTAAACACAAATATAAATCTACATTAATTGTACTCCTCAAAATAAGAGTCAGTCTTCACATGAGTCAGAGTTTGGTACTTTAAAATACACTATACAGACAGATGTATTGGGACGCACCTTTTAATCACCAGCCATTGCCATAGGTGTATAAAATCAAGCGCTCTGCCATGCAGTGAGGTTTACAAACATTTCTGAAAGAATTGGTCGTTCTAAAGAGCTCAGTGAAATCAAGTGCGGTCCAACTGTAGGATGCCACCTTTGCGAAAAGCCAGTTAATGAAATTTCTTCCCTGCTAGATTTTCCACAGTAACAGTGTGGCATCGCAGAGCGCTGAGGAACGCAGCGTGTAAAAATCTGCTATGCGCTGTTGACTCAATAACTGTAGAGTTCCAAACTTCCTCTGGCATTAACCCCAACACAAAAACTGTGCTCTGGGAGCTTCATGGAATGGGCTTCCATGGCCAAGCAGCTACATGCAAGCCTCGCATCACCAAGCACAATGCCAAACGTCAGATGGAGTGGTGTAAAGCACGCCGCCACTGGACTCTGAAGCAGTGGAAACCTGTTCCGTCGAGTGACGAATCGCGCTGCTCTGCCTGGCAGTCTGATGGACAAGCCTGGGTTTGGCAGATGCCAGGAGAACATTACATGCCTGGCTGCATTGTGCCAGGAATGTACAAAAGGCACGGCACTTCATGGCGTTGGTTTTCCACTGGCGTAAAAAACCGGTACCGGTGCTGAATGACATCACAACACAAGGTGGGGTGTTTTGCACCTAATTCAAAAGATGGTTATAGTATATTACACAGCTGGATGATCAACAACAAATGCAATTCTCACAATGCTAGTCAGCTTGGTTAAGATCAGGCTTTTTCTTACCTTCAGTTCTATATGGACATTATAGTGCAGGGAGTTTCAGTTTCGCTAAAACACTTTTAGTCTGTCATAGGAAAAAAAACTCTTTCACAAAAAAAAATATTAATGATTCCTTTTCAAGATTATCTAGTATATGTTAAACAACCAGGTTGAAGTTTAGCTTTGCTGCTTTTGCAAGAGCTCTGCGTGCCTTCTGCGAGACGATCGTAATCCTTTTCATCCATGCAGTTTATATAACTCAATGGGTTTGTGATAAATTTATGTTGAACTAATTCTTTGGTTTATAAATACCCGAATATTTATCACAACAAAATCACACTGCAAAAATTTTGAAATTTCCATTACAGTGCCGTCCTTGGAGCGATATTATACAAAATACTTCCTTGTCATGTCATCCGGATCTTCATGTATTTGTTCTTCCAACCAAGTTTATCGTTGTTTTCAGTTTTCAAGACGGTGGTTGTATTATGCTTCAGAGGCAGGCTATTTGAATAACCAAACAACAAGGAAAGTGTTTCAAGTCCCACCCCAAAGTACCGAAAAAGTACCTCAGCTGGTTTGGCACTTTTGGTACTAGTACTCTACTGGAAACAATGGAATAGGGAAAGTACAGAAAGTACAGAAAGTACAGTACCTGTTGCAGTAAAAAAGCTCCCTGTGTTCCAGGGAAGGGAACTCTTAATGCTTCAGCATACCTAGACATTTTGGACAATTCTATGCTTCCAACTTTGTGGGAACAGTTAGGGGAAGGAAGGCCCTTTGCTGTTCCAGCATGTGTCCCAGTGTACAAAGCAAGGTCCATAAAGTCGGGTGAGTTCGATGTGGAAGAACTTGACTGGCCTGCACAGAGCCCTGACCTCTACCTCATCGAACACCTTTGCCACTTTGAACTAAAATGGAGATTGCGAGCCAGGCCTTCATGTCCAACATCAATGCCTGACCTCCCATATACTCTTCTGGACGAATGGGTAAAAATTCCCACAGACACACACTTCTCTGTATTGATGGCTATGGATTTAGAATGCGAAGTTCTTGTGGGGGTAATGGCCAGGTGTCCCAATACTTTTGTCCATTGAATGTGGCATGCTTCAGAGGTAAGCCATAACCACATCTATTTTGTAAGGAGTACCAAGAATTCCATTACTGCATTTGTTTTTGTACATTTTAAAACCTTTTTTTCAGTTTAATATGGGGGGTTGTAATCATTACACTTGTACCTTACACCTTTAATTACTTGTTAAATACACCGGTGTGTTAGACTGGCGTGGCGCCCCTTTGCAGGTCTGCCGATTTGCTGTTCAGGTCCAGCACCACCTGCAGAGCAAAGGAAACAGCCTATTCTGATCGTCTGACCCTGACCAGATTTTGGCACTGCTTGGCTAATGGAATTCTTTTGTTGGGACACCACTAGTTATATGAAATTTAATTACCTACCCATTTCTACAATTCTACACAGAGGTTGGGCAAATATCACTGAGAAGCAACTGAACCAAATAATATTTTAAAGTAATATTTTAACATTCAGCTGATATTTAGTTATACAAAATGACAGAATAGAGCATTTTTTCATAGTGAAATCTCTAATCTTAATTATACTACTTACTGAATCAATAATTTCTTCTAACTATGGTTGAGTCTGCAGGCTTTGGGCTAGAAATTTGTGTCCTTAGCCACTACGCACCCTGCTGACCAGTGTGGGATAGTATGTTTTGGTTTTTACACCTTTTTGTAGATTAACTGTTGGATAAGCAGTGGTTGATGGTTACAGCACAGGCTGCAGATGCACCAAAGAGCTTCATGTTTGCTTTATCTACTCCTTAGTCCCTCTCCACCACACTCCACGATTCTGTCTGGCACACGACGCCCACGCAGTGCAGCGGAACGCAGTCCTATCCTCCGTAGTAAAGTTCCCTGGACTACAGCCTTTACTGACAACACCGACTTTGGTTTGTCAACACAGAGCTCCATCTGGGACAGAGTGAAACAAGTTAAAAACATATGCACATATGTGCAGAAACATATGTGTGGTAACCTTTCTCAAACTCCCAGTAGGTGCCAACAAGCTTGAGCACTCGCTAACATTTTGCTGGACAGAGACCGTCACCAGCAGGGAAATATCTGTTGACTGGAAGTGGAAGAGGAGAACTGAGGCTCGTTAATGCTCTTGGCGTCTCTCTGCGGTGCCCGCGTCTCTCGACTCTTGGTGCAGGTTTTGGAGCCCGCCTTTGAGACGACAGTCATCTCCGCATTCCTCGTTTCTCAGTCTCCGGTGGCAAACAGGCATCATCCCCATGTTGGGCTCTCGCCCTGGTTTAAGATCCAGCTTTCCTGCTGTTAACCAACCTGCTTAGCATCTGTCATCTCAGACCCCCCCACCCCTTTGCCGATCCTTCAGGCCGGTTGTCTAAAAACAGTGAAAAATCAACTAATTATATTACGAGTGGATGGATCGTGCGAGGGATGTGCTCTTTACTTATTCATGAACACGAACCCATGTGGAATTATCCCAAATGTCCCCGACTCCGTCTGACATGTAAATAATCGGTATCATCTAGTAATTATGCTGTCAGCCAACGTCTAATTAACTGCCCCCTCATTGTGTCACGAGTCCTGTTGTTGATAGTCACGAGATGAATCGTGTCCGTACGTGTGGCAGTTCTGTGTCTGTGACTCCCCCGGTAGGTTCGACTAGAGGAACAAAAACATGCATATCAATCAACAATGTTGTGACATTTTGGTTCATGCAGAAGAAAAGATGAATATCTCTTCAGGGAGGGTTTAACCAACAGAGGGCCAACGTGATGCCATTGCCCATCAGAAAATCTTGAGTAAATAAGTTTGGCATTACTTTGCCATACATCTGGTCTCCTTGAGAACGGTGGCCCAGAACACTTTAAATAACGCATCCTGATTAGCATGTAATTGCTAATGCCCCAGGATTGGAGGCATGCTATCTAAAATAATTACTTAAATATGGCAATTAAGCGCGAGTACTCTTATACCTCTCTCTTTTATCGATCGAGGCAGGCCTTTCTCCCCTGCCTGCGCACTCAAAGCAGCTTAACTCTGCAAAGTTGGCCGTTTACCCGTCTGCAATGTAAAGGTCACCCACTGAAACGTCACCGGGCCGTTATTCTGCACTAAAGTCTGCCAGAGTGTTCCTACTGCACGCCGATGCGGATGCAAACAGAGCCGTCCTGTAATTACTCACGTTCTGTCAACACAAATATCCGACAGCCTTCACTGGAACCCTACCGCGAAAAAGACATTAATAAGAGAGAACAAACAAACAAAAATGTCAGGTTTTAAATAATAAACAAAGTCCACTGCATGTTGTAGCTGAAGGGAAGGTCACAAGTCAAAAAGCGGTGGCTTGTGTTCGGTAACGAGTCGAATCCCACCCCCGGGTACCTGTTACCGTGCGCAGTTATTGTTAAATCAACCTGAAAGACAATCTGGCTGTTTAATAAGTATTAAAATGTGTGAAAAAAAAGGATCTATACAGGTTGCTGAAAATTATTGTGCTTATAGACTAAAAACAACATTACTTAGTTTATCAAGAGGCACAAATAAATAAAAATCACACACAAATGAATTAAGGTTTTAACCTGCTAACATAAACTTTAATGTTGACTCAAATCCATAAAAGAAACGGATGATTCTTCGTTTGGTCCGTATGACAGATACATGCATGTTACTCTGGCTGACGCACAGCAGGCCAGACCGTTGCGGGAGCCCTCCTGTGTCCTCTGACCTGCCAGTTGGGCTCGTCCATGCATGGCCTGTCCGTGTTAACAGGGCCTTGAAGATCTCATCAGCACCAAGCAGGTTCCGTCACAGATCTTCCCCTTCTGAGTTTTCGCTCGGCCTGGATCCCCAGCAGCGGATTTTCTCCGGTCCCCAGTGCTGTACATTTCCATACCTCCGGCTAGTCGGCCGATGATTATAAATTCAACCCTGGTCAATCTCTCCATGGCTTCCTCTGACTTTGTAAATCCACAAGGGGTTGCAGATGTTTTTGGGTAAACTTCCTTTGTGGTTTGGACCAGCCAAACACAGCTTGCGGTGCTGATTAATTGTGTCACTTCGACAAAGTGCTTAGATTCGACAGGCTCTGTTACTCATTATCTCATAACTGACCCCCCCCCCCCCCCAGTGCAAACAGGAAGAACAAACTAAAATAACCGAGGCATTTAATAGCAAGAAAATTCAAAAAATAGGTACAAGCAAGCCAGACCATCACCAATGCCTTCACCCATATCTGACAGCATCATAGACCCGCTTATTAGGCCTGGCCCCTCCTGCGACTGCTATTGCAGTTGATGGACTGTTGCTCAGTTCAGGATCTCTATATTGTACATTTATAATAAATAATAGAACTTTCATAGACCCCTCTACATTTTTTATTCTGATAGTACCTGAAACTTCTCCTTGGTTTGGGAACTCACCAGCACATTTTTCTTCATAAATATTTTACATTTTCATCGTGCCCTGGTCCCACATTTTTTGGGGTGGCTGGGTGGGGGGTGTTTCCCAATTATATTTTACTGTACACCAGCTTTTAGCTGGTCTGCTAGCTGTGCAATGCATAATCACATCTGAGAACATGTTAAATTTAACAATTTTAAATAATGAAGTGTAAAAAATATTTTAAAAAATGAACAAACAGTGCCAAATACAGCGTTTTATTTGGCATGAGAACACTGCGGTTTTCGTTGTAACTTCACCGCTGATTTATGAATATAGGGGGATTTTCATTGCCATCAGACAACAGTTATTATGTGGACGTTGCAGAATATGGTTAATTTTTCATGGTTTTTTGGATATTCCTGCTTAATCCTCCCCTAAACTTGTCCTTACTGGGGGGAGATACCCCCTGTCCCCCATTAAACACAGAACCAGTCTGAATGTATTTGGGAATGGTGAAGTGTACCATATATAGTATTTAATGAAAATTTAACATTTTATACTAAGTTCACTGTTTCTTTCTGTCTGAAGACAGAGGTTCTGGCCTCCCAGGAACTACAGGCCTGTAAAAGTTTGCTTAATATCACCACAGCAATTTTAAAATTATAGTTTTTCAGTCAGATGAAACCTAAAAAAAGGTCTGGAATAGCAGCCTTCCCAGCGATGGCCGACATAAAGCTGGGAAATGTAAAAGCCCAGCTGGCTCGGCCAGTCATCTGCACTTTTATTGGTACTAAAGCTCTGCTTGCTTTGATTGGCTGGAATTTTCAAGTACCCAGCTGATTATTGGTCAGGGGACTTTATTTGGTTTCATTTAGGCTCTGTGTCCTCTGTGTGTGCTTATGCTTTGATATATATGTTTTTTATTAATGGTATCCCTAAAAACAGGTGCAAATAGCCAGAAAATGACAAAAAAATCATAATGCCAAGCCTGTTGGTACCAAAGTCATGGTAATGGGTTATTGCCTGTAAATCAGTGTCCGTGATTTTAAAACATGCAATGCGGTGACCCCCGGCAGGCCTGAAACTACCCCCTTCTCTGAATCCCTCTCTCCTTTACTTACACGTCCTCTCCCCTTTACGGTTTTCTTCCGGTCTGCAAAGTAATTTTTTCTTCTAGCGGATGAAGTGCTGAAATGAAAGCACGTTACGACCCTCCTGGAAAACAGCGCTTCACAGGTGACTAATTACGCGTGTTCACTAGGGCGCGATGCCGCACGCCTGTGCTTTTCTCCCGTCAAACATGCAAAACTTCATAAATAGCAAACAAATCGCATGTTAGGGCCGCTGACCCGTCCAAAGGGCAGGCGTTCGCAACACCGGGCCGTTCCATCTGCTGTTTGATTATTTCGATGTGTGGCGTCTCTAATGGGCTATGAGGTCCCCTCTGGTCAGGGGTAAACACAGGTGGTGTAGGATGTCCACATTGGAGGCAGCGTGGAGGTTGTATAATGAAAGACTCTTTCAGCTTCTACGTACGTCTTACAAAGTTTGGCGCAATTCGTTTACTACACAACAGTTAATACACCCGTCTATCCTCCAACCGCTTATCCCAGTCACGGTCACAAGAGGTCTGGAGCCTATCCCAGAATGCACCAGGCTCAGTACACTAAGGATGGAATGCCAGTCCATTGAAGGGCACATACACTGCTAAAGACAAGAACCTCTACAGCTAAATATCCTTTTGGTTTAGCTTATCACCTTTACCGACATAAAATAACTAATACTAATATTACTTAACATACCACTTAACTCTTATCTTAAATGTCATTATGGGTGGGAGGTATAAGGTGACGTGGACGGATGCCGCCCCCGAGTAGCCCGTTGCTAAGGAATTAATGTTAAAAGTAATGACGTATAATGAAGCATCCCTCGAAATAGACATTTTGAATGTTGCCACCTTTGTGTTTCACATCAGCTAAAACTTAATTGTATTCTTCGAGTTCGTTCTGTGTTTCCATGGTCAGTATTCATTTGTTAAGATCATTCGTTAATGATCGACTCACGGTAAAGATTTCACTTGGCGATAGACTACTAAATCTATAAGTATGGTTACCCGATTTTAATTATAACATAAAGCAAACGTAACATTTGCAGAGCAAATACGGAATGATATTACTACTAAACTTGTTATTGTGACATTACTTTGAAATCCAAATGAATGCTTTCCCAGCATTTCCCCAGCGGCTTCCCCTAACACTGTTATTTTTGTATTTTACAGCTGATGGTCACAACGGCGTAATTATCGTGCAGTAGTTAACACGCACAACAAAATTAAACAATGAACAATAGGGACTGTTGTGATTTCTCACTTGGAAAATGGCATTAAAGCAATATTTGGCTTAGTGGTGAGCACTGTTTTAGGGGAAACAGCTGGACTCGTCGGCCTCCTCTTTCAGTGTAATGCAGGCATTATGGCTCCTGCCGGTTCCTGTGCGAGCACCGCGGACATTAAGCCGCATTAAGCTGGTGTCAGCGGTTGTTTGCGCTGGATCCGTACACTTGCCCGTGCTCGTTGCTGCACTGCGCGGCTCGCCGCAGTCTGGGAGTCCGCCAGTCCCAGAGGAGCATGCGACACCTTTCGGGGATTATTCCAGTGTACACTGAAAGGTGAAAAGTTCCTACCGAGAGCTCGTCAGAATGGCATAAGGACATGCATGGACTGCGGCTGCACGCCTGTACTGACTGTGCCCCTGGCATTTAGGCACATTACACGGTTTCTTTTTCGCCTCATTATTTTTGCAACAGAAATATAAAAAGAGCAAGTAGAAGCTGCATGATTCTGGGTAAAATATAAATCACGATTTTTTTTTTTTAAATCGAAATCAAGATCGTGATTTTCTCTCACAATTCTTGAGCAATACATTTCTCTCATTATTTTGCTTTGTAAGTCGTCTGGAATAAATAATATGCAAAAATGCATGACATACGGATATTGCAGCCAGTATTTAAACTTAATCAATATTCAAAGTCAGCAGCACCAGAGCTAAAACTACAACTGCTGAATTAATGGAGTTATTACACTGAACATTCAGCCATTTTCCGTAGTCTTGGATGTGGGGTTTCTTCAGAAAAAATGACAAAATCTGGCCCATAGATAAGTCTTTGATTTTCAGCTTGGCGCGGAGGTTAACCGATTATCGATATCGGTTATTGGTATCGGTCGAAACTTCCACATCAGTGTACCACTAACAATATGCACGTTACTGACATGGGACCGTCACATCAGCTCTGCAGAACAAAAAGTGTACCCTTCTGGTTTTTCACAAGCAGCTCATTTCCAAATGCTATAAACGCCAAACATAAACCCAAACGTGGTCTGCACTTCGCTATAACCCCTGATTTTCTGCCCCTCTCTTTCCATTTTGTGCTGTAATGCAGTCCTGTCATAATAGGCAGACCGGTGTGTGTGTGTGTGTGTGTGCCTGTGTGTCAGGGGGGCAGTGCCCTGAGAAAAAATCCTGCAGGTACCCCTGAGGATATAGACCTCAAAAGCAAAGGGACGTGCTACCACAATAAAATGTGATATCTGATCCAATTCCCAGATATTTTATGCACAGGTGGACATTTTATGGCTGCGAGATCATTTAGAAATGGGCCTTTTTTGTGGAATTCCTCATTCACCTGCCTGAAACAGGAGGATATCAACCCCCTTGTCCGGGATTCTGAAGGAAAGACAAGAAAACCCCGCAGCCTGTAGCACCGCCATGGTCGGTGAGGTGACGGTCAGTGGGAACCCCACGGAGGGCCTCAGCCCCGGCATTGATAAGCTGAACACAGTACCGTGTTTGTGGTGAAATATCTAAACCAGTGTTTCCCAGACTAGTCCTGGGGGACCTACAGAAAGTCCACGTTTTTGCTCCCTCCAAGCTCCCTGCCAGACAGTCTACATTTTTGCTGCCCGGGAAATTGGAGGGAGCAAAAACTTGGACTGTCTGTGGGTCCCCAAGGACCGGACTGGGAGACACTGGTCTGAACCAAAGAGGTAAAAAGGTTAGCATACCAGTCACTTCAGAGTCCAATAGGGTACAAACTCAGCAAAATATGTTGGAAACATGACCAGAAATAAAGCCATAGAACTGGCTTTTCGTGAACAGAATCGAAGATGCGATATAGACAGAGAGGCATACAGGTCTAGAGGGAGCACATAGATGCTCATTAATTAGCCGTTAGTCATGTCTACGATTAAACTGTGACATTTAGCATCCCCCCCCCATGTCGTGGCACTCTTTTCTCTCCATTGACGCCTTTCCACTATGTCGCAGCTAAAAGTAAGGACCTCTGTCACGTCGGAGAAAAGTGCTCTCAGTCAGGGAATTTCCTGAAAAAGGAGGGACAAGAATCCCCAAGGGGCAAATTCCTGGGAACATTACACTCACGCACGGGATAATTCAGGCTAAGAGATAACAATTAGCATTAGCCATGCTGCTAATGAATTAAAGGGGGGGGGGGAATAGGCCTTTTTCAGCAGTTAGCCAACTGTCTGCTTCGCAGGAAACTATCTGCTGTAAAACTAATGGGTTCCCTCGTCGTTTTTTTGCTACCGGGCGGCCAGATTTATATTTTCGGGCCGCCGACTGAAAGCGTTTCCGCGGAGTGCTTCCCTCAATGCCGGCCACGATGCGCTCAGAGCTTCTACATGTTTTCTGGCGTATTGATTTTCCGCTGGTGTTTCCTGCCTGACCTATAAATCAGGGATCAGAACTGCGGGGTACTGGCGGACTGAAGACGTGTGATATTTGGCGGGTGCACGGAGCCCGCAGCAAGCGGAGACAGAGACTGTCGAGGGCGACAATGAAAGACCTATTACATTTCAGAAAACTCTCTTTTATACTCCAGAAAAAAAAGTATCGCACAAATTTAAATTGTACTCGGCCGCTCCGTATGGGCAGGCATAAATAGAAAGAAAACTTCTCGAACTTAAACTTGGTAAGTAAGTTCAGGGCCCAAGAGAGTAATATTACAGACAGCAAGTCTCCTAAATAACTAGCTGATTAGTTAAAAAACAATCTCAGGACGCAGGGTTTAGTCCGGCACACAGATGGGTGAGCACAGCACGAGACGGCCGTGTGCTCGGAGCTCCGCTTCAATTCCAGTGCCAATTCAAACTTTTACATTTAAAGCTGTAAATCAAACTTGAAAACGAAGAAAAAGTGATCTCAGAAAAATGAAAAGAAAATTGATCTCGGCAGCTGTTACATGGCTGGAAAAAATGTTTGGTCTGGAGAAGGTGGGGTGGGGGCTAATGAGAATGAAGGGATTGGACAACGGCTGGGAACGGGTGGGGGGGGGCGGTCAAGCAGCCACCCCACATTAATGGAAAATTAGTCGGGCAATTCACAGGACGCCTGTGTCCCGCCAATGAAATTTCCGCATAGATTTTGCAATTACATTTCACAACCGACTTGCTGTGTTATGTCCATTAGTGACCAAGGAGCACTCGACTCAAAATAAGGCAAACAGACACAGGGTCAGACCTTATTACCCCAGTCATTCGCAAGCCTCCCATCTTTGCAGACATGCTTTGTTGGTGTGGGAATTAAGGTGAATAGTAATGTTTTGTTAAATTTGTCAGACAAAAGGAAAGGCGATCCACCCCCCCCAACTCCTACCCATTGTATTGTTACAGAGTAACGTTATTATTACGAGAAAACGCACTGGTTTTTATTTCCCTCCCCAGTTGGATAGCTATCCCTGACATTTGTAGTCTCCGCCGCTTCGATTTAGAGGGGCCTTCGCACTCTCAGCTTGTGGGCAGAGAGAGGGTGAAAGGAGAAGCTGCCCCCAGACACCCCCCACCCCCCCAGGGGTCGAGCACAATGGTTTCAAAAGAGCGCCGACGCGAGGCCTTACAGGCATGAATGCGGACAGCCGCGTCCTGGGGTTAGGGCGACATTCAGCCGCTGGCGGGGGCGGGCGGGTCCTGTAGCGCGCATGCAGGGGAGAGTACGTCAGCGGGACACCGGGGCAGTGTGCCTGAGCACAATTCGGTTTATTAGAGAAAAGCTGCCTCTGGTTAAGGGATTAAATATTTACTCATTTTGGCGAGACGACTTGTGTAAAATCTCGATTTTCTGAAAAGGGCTCCTGGTTTAAAATTAAAATTTACTAGAAACATTAATTAACAAAAATGTCTTCAATCTCCCCATAACTAGGGACACTCAGGGCAAAATTGGGGGGGGGGTGAGCACAAGCATGCCCACCCCCCCCCAACCCAACCCGGTGTGTGTATGGTCACGCACCCGCTCGATTCTCTTCCTAGCCCTGCAGGCATCTGCCTGGCGGTGTGGCTGGGCCCCCTGCTGTCCCCCAGCCCCCCCCCTCCCCCCCGCGGGACGGAGGTCGATTCACCTCATCAGGTCCTCAGACAGCTAACGTGACCCAGTGAGGATTACACCCAGGCCTTCTGGGCCCGACACACCTTCCCTTCACCAGCATGCGATCAGGGATGCATCCTTAACACCCCATAATCTGACCTCAAAGTCGTGCCAACATTTTGAAGGCCATTTGTACTCCCATGCTAGTCAAACGCCCTCCCGCGGGTCAGACCGACCTACCATGCCGCTGATGAACAGGACAGGTTCCCTGCAGATGGAATATGCAATATCTAAGAATCCCTCACGCATTCTGCTCATTTTACATGTTAAAAGGCATGATAACACTCTACTAGAGGGGGCACAAATAACGTAGCATTATGCTCTTACTGATATATTAATTAACCACATCATTAATGTTCATCATTAATGAATTGTGATCCGATCTTGCGGTGTTATGTTTTATCTCAAGCAGTTACTGTATTTGTTACTATATCTGCTAATTCTGTAAACTTTTGTGAAAAACTGAAGGGAACTATTGAACGAACGAATACTGAATAACACGTGAAATACTGATCTCATGTTTGTTCAACATTAAGGAACTATGACGCATCTTTTATTTCAAGTAGGTACTACATTTGTTCATGATTTGTGCTTCGGTTGTAACTGAGTTACTGCTAAGTATTTATGCCCCCTCAAGTAAGTGTCACCAAAAGCATTATGAATGATAAAACGAATGAAGAAGGTTCCCCCTCGTGGGCTCAGGACAAAGCCTCCATCCTGTCCCCGTGCCTCACATCTGTGCTCCGTAAACGGTTCTGACGCAGAGTAATCAGTGTTTGTTCTGGTGATTTCCAGGCCCGGGCTCATTTAACATGCGGTATCGCGCCGGGGATGAAGAGCCGAAAGCTGGAAGCTTCTACGCTAATCGGCGCGGCCTGGAAAACAGGCCTCCCTCCCGGTCCGCACTGCCGGCTTGTTTATCGAAGCTCTGCAGTACGCTGTCGCGTAAGCCGCCGACAGCTAGTGCCCCACTCTGACGGCGGATATCCGTACGGTCAACCCGTGCCTCTCACGCCGCTAATACCCCTCTGACGGAAAAACAGAGCCGCGCATCGCTCCATCATCGCCTACTGCTGTGGCTTGGCACTGTCTGAATTAAACACAAAGAAAGGCACGTTAGAACGTCTGAGTGTGATTAATTAGTAGTATAAATGACTCTACTGTTATTGGCTGAGGCAAACATGAAAAAATGTATATGAATTCTGAGCAAATTGGAATAACGATCAAACAGTTTGTGTCTCGGGATACTGGTTCAGGAAAAAATTATTTGTAAGGTGTATTTTCTTTCATTGCCTCTACAGGAAGCCAATTCCCTTTTGTATAAGAAGATTACCCTTAATCCTCTAGGTAGACTACACATTTATCGTTTCATTTTTTATGGGTGATTTTAAATGTATATAGAGCCAATCTCTGGCTTATTTAAATTGCAGGTTTCTTCATTAGATAATATTCCAGTTTTAATGATTTTTTTTTTTCTTCCAGTCTAGTCAGATTCCACATCTCAGGAGATTATTATGCTCCTCTATGAAAACCGTCATTTATATTCTATAATTGACTATTTTCATCTTGATGACGGCTTTCTCCCTTCATTTATTCCAGAGTTATATCAGGTATTATTTCTGACATGCTTCTGCGATAACGAATCCATTTACAACAGAATGTGCCATTTAAGTATACAAGAATCTTCTCTATTTGCCATCAGGCTCGGTAATTGTCTTTGTGATATTGAAAACTTGTTATGAGCCCACACACCCTAATTTTTTTGTTACGGTGAAACTCCCCCCAAACTCTTGGGAGGTGCAGAGGAACTGTGAGAAGATGACAGGCGTAATTAGCAGCGCCTGAAATAAGGGATGCTTATTTTTTATACCAGTAATCATTACTTGCCTGAGCACACATCAAATCGGAGATGACACATGCAGACACAGACTCGAAGTCTCTTTATTTTGCAGACCAGTATCTTCCACCAGAAGGAATGTGACGATATGGACCAAACTCTAGAGCTGAATGTTGAGAAAAGAAAAACTATTTACAACTTATTTATTTAGGTTTAATCCAATGTGACGTGCAGTTTAAAGCAGGGTTGGAAAATCCCCGGAGCAATTGGGGGTTACGGGTTTTACTCAAGGGCCTAATGGTGAAATAATTCTTCCGATCCTGGGATTTGAACTAGTAACCGTCCGATGACAGGTACAGTGTCCCTACCCACTGAGTAACTCACCACTCCTGGTGGTGATCATGCCTCTAGAGACTTGGGTAGGTATTATTATTAACAAAATAATGCCCTGTAAGGTCCACTTTTTTAATGAAAAAAAATTCCGAAAAAAATAACCTTTCAAAAAATAACATCCCCAATATTTAAAGGGCGAGAAGGCCTGTCCACAAATCAGTGTACCTCAGAGCCCCCGACAGTCCACGGGGCATGTCACACGAGTCACAGAACCCTACGCAGACGAAATGAAGGGATGTCAAAACACGCACGTTAAAAAAACCCCACGTGGCATGAAGAGGCCCGTGATGGATGTATGCCTGGAAGGCGGGAGGCGGGGGGCTATCACCTGACAGATATGGCCTCGCGCTCACTCGAAAGTGCCTGAAAGGCTTCCTGCCTGACAGCTTTGGCAGAGCAGGTAAGAAAAAAAAAAATCGCTCACCGAGACGGAAATGTTGAACAGCTGCGAATGAAGTAGCCTGATGACTGTAACTCTTAAGTATCGGACACTTTCTGCCGAAAGCTTTTGAAACAGAACGATACCTCTGGCTCCGGGAGTGTGCGGGAGGCGGGGTTTGATGAGCATTTATGTGGCTACCGTACGACACCACGGGTGCCTTTTAGGGGGGCGGAATACGATCTCAGCTGCATGCTCTTTGGGGATGGGACGTCATATGCGTGCCGGGGCCTGTCCGCATAATGAGGGCATGATTGATCCCCAGAAACGACTACGCAGAAGCATAATTGAAACAGAGACTCTCCGGTGGCCGAGCTCATGGCTGTAGTCACTTGCCTGCGGCCATTTTCAATATCATCAACGGGGGGGTCACACTGACGATTCCTCGCAGTGGCTTAGAGAAAGCGATTAGGCCTGTAGCAGGTGTCTGTCTGATTCCGATTTCTCAAAATATTCAAATTCCAGCATTGTGGATGTGACATTTAGCCTCATATTGGCAAACAAAATGCCTCAGAGCATGGACAAGATTCATATCAATGAGCCCATCTTTTCATGTAACCTCATGGGTTGAATATAGACAAATCCACAAAACTCATATCTAAAATGTACATGTCAGTAAGAAGTAGTGTTATATCGCGGTTGCAGATGTGGCATCAAGCCGACGAGCCAACAGAACGCGGACATGAAGCAGGCACCTGTTAAATGGAACAGCAGGAAGTCAATGACACAGAGAGTGGGAGATGACAGTAAAACCATCAGCTGTCAGGTGAGCTGGCACACTGCTCCTGAGGTTACTGGGAAATGCCTACCCACGGCGCACTGCTCCTGAGGTTACTGGGAAATGCCTACCCACGGC
>JAODKM010000042.1:15237370-15260625 GCA_026780845.1 Petrocephalus sullivani
GTGCTTAAAAATGTAAAATATCACAGCACCACTTACAGTCTTTGCACTGGGCAGCCATCTTGAATCCGAAACTCGGGGCACTCTGGGCTGCTCCGAGATTTTGTCTCGGATTTTCGAGAGACGGGAGCGCATGTCGTCACTTCTGGCCTCGAGACTTGGAATCCGACTCGGATTTCGACCTCCCGAGGATAATGGAATGCACGATTAGGGCACCATCATTGCTAATAGTGCACCAGAGGTCTGTCCTACGTCCCATGTGATTTAGTTTAGCTGAGCCTGTACACCTCCCCTGGGTCACAGTGACATCTACGAACAAAACAGCCAGACTTCAGCAAACTAACTTGGTGTCCAAAAAGCTGGCATTTCACCGCAAAAACACTTTTGAAAACACTCAAGGACAAGTGTTCCAAGCCAGTCATGCCAGGCTTCTTTCCCCACAGCTGATGGCTTTTGGGATGGTCATTTCCATAGCTTAAGGTCAGTACACAAAAAATGATCACCAACCAACTAACACGTCTTCACCAGCGACAGGCACAATTTAACGGGGACACCACTCCAACTTACCTGTTGCTGAGGGAAACCCTCATGTCCTCATGTCCTAGTCCCAAAGGATCAATGACAGTTCATCTGGGTCGTCGGACAAGAGTACATGTACTTTAGCTACTGCTAGGCCCCGGGCTTCGTGCTACGTTTACTTGCTGGAGATTTCTGTGGCTGTTTTGCTTTCCCTGAGCGTTTTCCTCCCACATTATGCATGACCTCACTGTTGCTGTCACATCCAGCAAAGAAGAACGAGGAAAGCAAGACTGACAGCCCGGCGGGAAACATATGCTGTTTTTTCGAACCGGTGGCCTCTGAACACGCGAATTGGCGACAGTGCCACCAGAGTGAAGAAGAAGGCCAGCGCTGACAGACTGTGCCCTGAACCAAGTTCCCCCTCCCCCACATGCATCTACAGACCACATTTCTTCTCACGTCTGTGTCCGCAGTCTGCGTTCCTGCACTGGTATCCACACTGCCATCCATCCTGCCCTTCTCTCCGTTTGCCCCCTTCTAGCAGAGATAAACTCCCAGGCTGGCTCATTGGGCCAAAGATGAGACCTCGCTTAAACTCTGCCACGGTTTGACGGGGGCAGAGATTAAATATAATAAACTGCTTATTTCGGGCTAATTCCACTCAAAGAGCTGCAGCAATTTAAATTCATTACATGCTATTACACCCTAAATAAATCTCTATTTGTAATAATGCACTGTTATATAATGTGAAATGAGGAAATCTGGTTCAGTGTCATAAAATGATTATTAAGAAAGTCTGTTGGAGGCCCTTGCTGAATGGCGTCATACTCTCGCCCGATTTATGATGACCGACACAAGAAAGAACATGGGAAAAGGGAAAATATGAAAAGGGTGTGGGAGAATGAAAAAGTCAGTGGGGCTGATTGGTCAGTGGCCACTCACAGGCCAGCAGGAGGGTGTTTGATGGCGGGACCAGGTGATTGGGGATATAGGGCAGGGCTGAAGGGCGGGGCCAGGTGTTGGAGGTCAGAGGGCAGGGGTGATGGGCAGAGCCAAGTGGTGGGGTCATAGGGCAGCGCTGGAGGGAGGGGCTAGGTACTGGAGATCATAGGGCTGAGCTGGAGGGCGGGGTCAGGTGTTGGGGTCATAGGGCAGGGCTGGTCGGAGGGGCCAGGTGCTGGGGTCATAGGGCAGGGCTGGAGGATGCGGCCAGGTGTTGCAGCTCATAGGGCAGGGCTGGAGGGCGGGGCCAGGTGTTGGGGTCATAGGGCAGGGCTGGAGGATGCGGCCAGGTGTTGGGGTCATAGGGTAGGACTTGAGGGAGGGGCCAGGTGTTGGGGTCATAGGGCAGGGCTGGAGGATGCGGCCATGTGTTGCAGCTCATAGGGCAGGACTGGAGGGAGGGGCCAGGTGTTGGGGTCATAGGGCAGGGCGGGGCCAGGTGTTGGGGTCATAGAGCAGGGCTGGAGGGAGGGGCCAGGTGTTGGGATCATAGGGCAGGGCTGGAGGTCGGGGCCAGGGAGACACCAAGGTCAGAAAATGGTGGCGGGCATGTACTAATGAAAAGTGATCAGGAGGCTTACAGGTCACCTGTCTGAACAGAAATCCTTGGGATTTAGGGTATTACAATGGCCTGAGCATGGAGACGAATGATCCAGATGCAGCAGACATTTGGGTTCCAGGTGAGCCTGTACACCTCTCCTGGGTCACAGTGACATCTACGAACATAACGGCCAGACTTCAGCAAACTAAATTGGTGTCTAAAAAGCCGGCATTTCACCGCAAAAACACTTTCGAAAACACTCAAGGACAAGTGTTCCAAGCCAGTCATGCCAGGCTTCGTTCCCCGTGGCTGATGGTTTCTGGGAGGGTCATTTCCATAGCTTAAGGTAAGTACTCAAAAAATGATCACCAACCAACTAACACGTCTTCGCCAGCGACAGGCATAGTTCTTACCTCCTGGTGGTCCGTTTGCTGCAAAACGAGCACCCAGATATCATCGAAATGCCTTACAGTACACGATTCCTGTGGGATCTTTCAGATTTCCCGTAAGAAAAGGTGGCGGGCCTTTAAGACTCCTTCCCAGCTGAGAAGACTGTAACGTCAGGAACATCTCTCTTGATACAAAGCCACCTCCAGTAATACTCTTTATTGTTCTCCTGTATCTCTTTACACCGTTAACCTCTTCCTAGGGCTGTGTCACGCATGAAATGCTCTTCTCAGGGAACGCATGGTCATGAGCAACACTGCCACTGCTTAACCGGCTGATTCGCCAGATTCATTTCTCATGACTAAACTCCATATGCTCGATGCCAGCGCTCATCAAATCAAATGACGTTTATGCAAAATAAACATATAAACAAGCGCGCGTCGGCGTTCCGGTCCGTTTGCAGGCACGTGCGGCGCGGCCGTCCTGTCACTCCTCGTTAAGGTTTACTGGACACCTCTCTAAAATAATTAGATTAGACGTACATCCCCACAGAGGAAATTGCACTTTGGCTGTTAACGGGAAATCTCGCATGGATGAAATACAGTCTTAAAGGAAGTGGCATAAAATTTTTTTCCCCGTAAATTTTCCCTAAAATATTTTTAACTGACAATTGTTTAACCCTGATATTTATAAAAAAAAAAATACATTAACACATGGAGACTATTAATAGCCCACCACAAAACGACAACACACATTAGAAGGCTGCCCGGCCATATGATGTTTAAGTATATCAAACTGGCTCTCAGTCAGCTAACCTTCTGAGATGTTCTGTCATATTTCTCTTCTGTCACCTTTTATACAGTATACACCCAGCCAACCGCACACTGATATATAGCCCTCCCCCCCAAAAACGACAGAGCAGGTCCATCAAACAGATCCCGTCTCGCCTGCAAATATACCACATTCCCGCACGCTTCCTTTGTGTCTTTCAGTTTCTGCGGCATGAACAATGTACCGATGAACTTGACCGCTGGAGAAGTGCTGCTCCAGTCCCCCTGAGCTGTGGGTTCGTGGGGACCCAGAACATATGGTAGTGCTTCATCTCCATCCTGGGCTATAAACGATATTGGAAAGGGGACATTCCCAGCAGCGGGGTGAATCTCGCCCGCTTGCCAAGTGAAGTCAAATATTCCTTGAACACTTCCAAATTCCCACGGTTCCTCCGACCTGCCAGCTGACTTTACGATCTAATTGTTTCTGTCTAATTTAATTATTATAATGCAGATCCATCTTGGGCTTTAACGAGCCTTGGTGACACCATGGGGCTCCTTTATCCAAATCTTCCTGTCTGTTCGCAGACGGGAGGCTTTGTTTACTTTTGCTGGGTATGATATTGGGTTAGGGGCTCGTGATATTTGACGTAGCGTGTGCCCGTCGCCCTCTGTTATGTGAGGAGACCATAAGGCATCAGCTAACCGTGACGTATCCCTCGCGCGCGAACACTGAGAGAGCTGCCGTTGGTCTCATTGTCGTAATCAGCGTTGTTAAATATCTGTCAGGAACAGATGTGGTGAGTCTATCGCTACCTTCAGGGCACTGGAAATTATAAAATGATATCATACTCTCCGACATCAGCAAAAAAGCAGCCCTGATGGCAGAGAGATGTTATCATCATTATTATTATTGTTATTATTATTATTATTATTAAAACAACAATAATAATAATAATATGATGGTAGAATACAAAGCAGTCTCCATGACTGTTACTTGTGAAAGTACTAGACATTTTTACTGAACACAATCCTTAGAATATGCTCTTTAATTAAATAGTCACTTTTCTACATAGCTACCAGATAGCTATATATTTTTGCCAAGTTTTGTGAAGCAGTTACATTTCCCTGTTGTCAGTGTCGTCACTGGAAGCAAAGCGATCATCTTTCATTACGTTTGAAGCTTTAAAACAGCTATTGAGGAGGATTCTAAGCGCCCTGGGGAATGTTATGCAGCAGTACAGTGTCACTGGGCCATGCCCCTCGCACTACACCACGGGGCCAACTGAGAGGCTGGACGCCCCCACCCTGTCTCCTCCAGCATACAGTCCAGCCTTGCTGCCCTGTGACTTCCAACTTTTTCCAAAACTGAAAGAAGACCTTTTTCGGAAATCGCTACGTGCCCAAGTAAGAGGCTGAGAATGCTGTCAGGACTTGGTTAGGGAAGCAGAATGTGACCTTCTGTCATGACAGAGTGTGGTCTTCATAAAAGCTGTTGGCAAACATGGATACAGTTATCTGGTGACTGTGAGGGGTAAAGCAGGCATTACACATCATTCAACCTTATAATAGTAGGAATAGTAGTAGTGTTAGTACTAGTACTGGTAATAGTTGTAGAGGTAAGGAGCTGAGAGGGAGCAAAAATGTGGACTGTCTGGGGGTCCCCAAGGACCGAGCTGGGAAGCACTGATGTAGGATATTTAAGGTTGGGGAAGAAAGACTGGCTCCCACAGGAGTGTCCTACTGGGAAAATTCCCAGTGCTTCCCAGTAGGGAGCAAAAATGCAGACTGTCTGGCACGGAGCTGGGAGGGAGCAAAAATGTGGAAACACTGGCCTTTCTGATTGCTATATACCAAGTCAGTGGCTAAATATACTAAAAGGGATGCCAATCCCCTTTCCCATTTGGCAGCAAAATATGACATTAGAGCCGCTTGACAGCAAATTCTCAGACTGATTTTTGTTGCTAGTCCACCCGTGGATGGATGGATGGACAGATGGACAGACGGACAGACAGATGGATGGATGGATGGACAGATAATGAGAGGGATCCTACAGAGGCAGAGTTCTCACACTTCCACAATGTCACCCTAAATGTGAAAGTCAACACAAACAACGTGAAATGCACATCACTTGGCAACTAGGACCAGGCAGTGGGGAATGATGATGCCAATGTCCCCTCTGGTTGGGGGGGGGCAATCTAGATTTGCACTAGTTTGGTTTACAACATGGTGACCCAACAGCTGGTGTTGTGGATTATTTTTCATGGATCCGAAGCAAACGAGGGTGGCTCAGAGGATCACACCTCCAGGGCTGAGGGGGGGCTGTGGAGTTTCACATGTTCTCCCCGTCTTGGGTGGGTTTTCAAAGACGTGCAGTTAAGTTTTATTGTGCCATGTGCTGCCCCTCCTCCCCACGACCTTCGCCATATAAGCGGTTAAAAGACTGTGGAGGAATCATGTAGGACGTGAATCGGGGTGTGTTACTTACAGTGGCTTATTCTCGTGAATGACAGCGAAAAGAGAAACTGTTTTGTCCTTTACAAACTAGGGGAGACACTGTACTGCAGCCTAACGGCAGAATATACACCTACATATATATATATATATATCTACAGAGAGCCACATTTCACCTAGCAGGCAGCCAGTGAAAGACATAAACAGGCACATGGCATCATACAGGTGTTACATTACCCGACGCAGCTGGCGAATTGCTGTGAGTCGGTACCACACCCGTGACGGAGTACACATCAACGTCAACGCTGATGTCGTGCCTCTCAAATACACGTGTCGTTCATTAGCATTAGAATATTTCTTCACAGATGGAGGCGAAGGGCTGTGTTACGATAAAAATGTTCCGTACCACGTTATTAATACAGCGGGTAGACTAACGTCAGCGACCTCTTAAGCCCCAATGAACTCATATTGTCGAAATGAGTTAAAAGGTATCGATCGCTAATAACTATGGGAATTACCTCATTGTTTTTACTTTAACGGGAAAAAGGCAACATTCAGCCTTAATCCGTTAATCAAAGCAGAGTGGAGGTCAGGCCTTTCGAAAGGCAGGTTGAAAATTCAGTAAGGACACACCATCCATTTCCACATAACCTGTCGAATGACAACGTTTTCTTCAGAACATTATATTTCGTGTGTTACTCATATGGAGATATCAAATTCCTACTGCTCCGGCCTTTGCTTAAATCTCCTATGTCTCTAGCAGCACTCTCAGATTTAGCTTAATCATTAATTTACAGTTGTAATTGTGGATTAAATACTTAATTATCTCACATTTGTGGTCACTCATAAGTGATCATGTGTATTACTGGCGAATATTTACATATGAAAAGCTCCACACCTAGGGGGTCTTGAGATTCTGGAACGGCCTGCTGGTACTTCTCTGTTCCTGGGGGAGGCTGGCTTTTTATACCTTATATGAACTGTTTAATATTAATGTCAGCACTCCGATGGCACAGTCGGGGGCCACGAGACCCACGCAACCCCAAAACGCAGGTAACTTAATCCCCAGGTGCTCCTCGCAGGAGACGGGTAAGTACAGTTTATTTTCGCCCCACGACAGCATGGCATAAATGAGTCTTGTCATCCCTTAGATGCAGACCCCAGCCAAAATGCTGCAATGCTGCGGTTTAGAGGACACACACACACACACACACACACACACAGACATACACCCACACATACACAGATAGAAATACACACACAAAGAATGTTTCTCTCTCTCCCTAAGCATAGCAATGAGAAAATGTCGGTTGTCTTCCATACAACAGATACCCCCCACTCCACATACTCTGGGTGCAGACAACAAGCCAAAACAAAGCTAAGGTTCCCAAAGTCCCTCACTACAACACAAAACTAAACGAAAACAAAACAAAATGCAAAAGGCCAAAACAAAACTGTTCAGCCACTCTGAGCAGAAACTAGGTTTCATCTACACTTTGGGACTCCTCCCTCTACTGCTGAGGGCTCTACCCATAATCCTTTGCCACAGAACTAGTGGCTCCCTCCCACTGGGACCCTCGGTCGCCCCACTGCCAGATGCCGTCTTGCCGATCGGCGGCACGTTAGATGTAATATTCCTTCCTTCACAAACGAATCCGGAACCCAAGTGATAGCGTAACAGCGGGTGAGGGGACTGAGAGAGGGCAAGACGCTCCTGCCTAGTCCCCAAAAACAAAGCAGACTGCCGAAATAATTAAGTCAGGCCCTTATTAATCCCCACACACCCATCCGTAGCCTCGGCTCCTCCTCCCTCACAGTCCCCGCCGAACGATTAGCGGGGAAAGAAATCGACCGCAACACGTTTCTTAATCAACAATTACTCCCGGCAGCCGGCTCCCCGCTTCGTGGCAAATAACCGGGAACAGCGGCTAAAAGGGAGTCTGGCCAGGATTTACCGGAGAGCGAGGGAGAGAGAGAGAGCGGATCTCTTCACGGTAGACCTTTAATGATGAACGAGGGACAGCTGGAGTGAATCAACACAAACAACCACGGTCACCTGACTCCCCTCAAGAGAGACCACCCCCCCCCCAACTTCCCACAGTAACCTAAATAGCCTACAAAGCCTCTCCGCTCTTCCTGTTTGAGAGCTCTGTAAAATAAGGCTGTAGACATATAAGCCTTGACCAATGGGTATATAAACTCTGCTAACACAATATTGCTGGGAGGGAGTTCTATGGGAATAGGTGACTCTGAGGGTTGTCGATTTGTTTTCGGCTGATGACGGGAGGCTGTAGGCCTGGCCTCAGGCCTTAAGCCGCACGTTCGAGGTGTCACTGACATTGGGAGACGAGCCCAGCGTAACTCACCTCTCACGCTGAGCCGCGTTACTCCGTTTGCGCTTTTAAAAGGTTCGGCGTCTCTCTGACGCCCGAGCGAGGACAGAAACTCCAACTGCGATGTTTCACCAGGCCTTTGCATTCGTGTACGGCTACACAGAAATGAAGTTTGGCTCGACTTCAGGACTTTTTTTTTGTCTATAATGTGTTTAATCCCAGTTTTATTAGAATTGAATAATGTCGATGTTTGCTGGTGTCAGGTTCTTCTCTCAAGGCTTACAAATCCTGGGGAAGCATGAACAATAGTCTGATATAAGCATCAGCGACTGCCCCATTCCACCTTTCCTCTGGCAGAGCTCCACAAACGCCTCGCATTTGTTAAAAGCCCTTACAGGGACTAATCTCCTGCAGCGGACAGAATCCCCTTCAAAGGATTGATTTATGTTTCGGGAGACCACACCAAACATGTTTACAATGCAAATATTGTTTTCAAATCTCTGCTAAGAAAATATTAGCAAAAAGCTCTTTGAATTGCTGAAACGTTTTTTGTCTCCACCAGTAGAATTGCGAATCCTGTTATTAGCCTGTAAAAACATCTTCATACAATGTGAAGATCAACTTAATGTGAGTAATATCCAGAATATAATTATCATCCTCTACTTCACTTGTAATTATGAACCGGTTTGGCAAGGACGCACCATGCCAGTGAGATGGGGGTGTCTCTCTCTGTGCAGTCGCTCTTGGAGTGTTAGAAAACCTCGTCCTTCCACACATTTCATGCAAATTGAGTCCTTTCGCACATTCCAGCTTGACGGCAAAAAAAAACAAGTTATGTAAGCACATGTCAATATTTACGCCATTAGCCGTAACCTATAGGAGTCCATCATTAGCGGGATGTTTGTGTTCCTTTGGACTCTGCATTACCTGTCATTTATGCAGCATGCCCCTGGCCTAAGGAAAGGATTTCTGACAGGTTTTGACGATTCGCCGCTAGCTATTAGTCAGTGTTTAGCCTATTGGCGGACGGGCATTCATCCGTGCGTATCGCGCCACCGCGGCCAACGCATGAAGAACTCCTCAGTCATGCCCACGTAGCTGGAATTCAAGATGAAGGCTCGAGGCGAAGGCTAATAAAAAGTCAGTGTGTCTCTCCCGGAGACGCCCACCTCCCTCGCCGCCAACAATGGCACTCTGAGCCCCTCGGCTCCTGGCCTGCTTTTAGGCCGACAGCGTAGGCAAGGCACCTCTCTCCCACCGCTCAGGCTCCCGGGCGCTGCAAAGGCCGCATGCGTCCAGAACGGGGAATCAGAGAGCGCCTCCCAGTGGCAGTTGTGGTTTTCGCAGTTTTCGGAAATAAACAAACTGACCTTCAGATCCAGGCCTCTGCGGGGGTTACGGCAGTGGCCTTAGGTATACAGACGGCAATGGGGGTGGGAGCCGACTGAACATTTGTGAGGAAGAACATTTCAGGCAGGGAGCAAGAAAGAGATGGTAATCTTCAAATAGCTATTAGCATTCTATGTCCTCCTGGCTCCAACCTGAATATCTCATCTCTATGAAATGTATTATCTTTTCCACGCGGAGGGAGCGCACACTGCAACAGATTATTTGTTTTGTGAAATCCATTAGCTTGCACCTTTTCCCTTCACTTTAATCCTCTGTGTAGTCGCACTTCACAGGCGTACACGGACATAGACAGCACGCCTGCCTAAAATTCATGATTATAAACACAGTGACGCAGACTATACAGGTACATAAATGTCTTATTGGACAATTACATGAAAGTGATTTACAGTGGGTCCGATTACATAGAATAATGGCTGTTGCACGATATTCCAATTCCTGTGACGGCAAACCCCCATTCACACATCTGACAATCTCAAAGGCAAGGGAGCCGCGGTCAATCGATATAAACAAACACCCCCACCAGAGGGGACAATTCGCTTGGCTGAACTATCAAAAGCCGGCGCTCCTTTCAAATGAGCCACAGAATGAAAGAACACTTTTGCAGCACGCATCGAGCTGTTCTTTTTTTTTTTTTTAAGATTACGCTGCCTGACTCTTAGAACCGGCTGTTTTCTAGTCTTTGCCCTCGTGATTTGAGATCGGGAATTCCACGGAAAGTCTCGGCCCCCGCACCCTCACTCTCCCAGCATCGACGAAAAGAAAGAGGACGTGGATGCAAATACTAATCGCGACGGTGGCAGATGCGGGGGGGGGCCCCCGCGTGCTGCGTGCTACGGGCGGGGGTGTCGGTTTCCCATGACAGCCGCGTCCTGCCCGGTGACGGTGGCTGATGATGGCGCGGTTTCCATGGACGGTCCCTCAGCAGGGGCGCTATATCCCATCACGCGATTAGGTGTTGCTAGACACAGCCCTGCGATCTGAATACGCCCCCCCCCAAAGCCGGCCGAAAGTGAGGCATCACCATGGCTCCCACCTCTCCAAATCCCTCTGCAAACTGCTTTACGGTCAAGGGCTATTACAGGACCTGCCCTTAAGGATTATTGTTATTATTATTATGAGACACTAAAAATACACTGGGGAGCAGCCTCTGGGACCTGATGTGACATAAACAAAAGCTAGCTGCCAAGCAGGCAAGTGACAGTATCAGTCTGGTGCACCGTCAGTAAATTGTCAGGAATCGGACAGAACAGACCACTGTGCAAAAAAATGGCTCCCGTGCCATTTTTAGAGACTTAACCTATGGGGAGTAAATTGTGAAATTGGCAAAGTTACCCAAACTTTGAGGATCATGCCCAAACAGCCCTTGCCAGCCCCGTCACCGTGCTCAGATAACATTTTTTCCTTGCTATAATTGTACCCTCACACCACTCTTTAAGGAAGACAGATAGTAACAAGAATATGAAAAAAAGAACCTCACATTTATTTAATATTAAACAATGTCGAATTTACATCATTTTCTAGTAATGGGCTCTTTAATTATACAAAAGAATAAAGTAAACATACAGTGCTGAAATAAGCCACGCCCCCTTTCTCAACCTTCAAAGTCTATAAATAATCGCTGAACCCATGCAGCTGGATAGAAATCAAACGGACGTCAGTAACTGGCATTAAGTGCCTCAGTTTACGTTTCTCCTATCAAGTACTTGAGGTAAAATAAATTACATAATTATCCAAGTGTAGAAGGCATGGTCTGTCAGGTGAAAAGAGGCCCTTCCTTTCCATTAAACCATCATACAGTATGTACATTTTTTGGCAATGTGAAATACAAATATTTTTCTTTTTTTTTGTTTTTGTTTCTTTTCTGGACAAAATGCATAATTTATGTGAGCGAAAAACACTGTTTCACAAGCGGGGAGATGGATAATAAATGACCTATATCTCTCTGCGGCTTCTTTAATATATATTTCGTCAAACGTACTACAGTTACTGAATCGTAAGAAGAATAAAACACATTCTATAACATATGTGCAACCTTTACACAATAGTTTCTTCAAATTTTAAAATTTCAATGAAAATTACATTTACGGTTGTCACAAATTTCGATTGTACACTAGCGATACAACAAAATATATATTTTTTTCCATCAGCCGTTACTTTTGACAACATTGAGAAAATATAAGGCTTGTGGCTCGATTGCTAGTGGTTATAATTCTTCACCGCGACAGGACTCGGGCGCCAGCCTTCCGAATCCGGTGTTCCCGATCGCAAAAACGTTCACAGGAAGAGGGATGTAGGGAAACTCCCTCGAGCGCAGACCCCGGGCCGGACCCTGGCCCCAGAGCTCGACTCGTATTTAACACGAGACGGACTTTGACGTCACCGCTGGCGCTTACGTGCTGCCCGGAAGCCAGCTACCAAGGATATGCCGGCGTGTCTCTCTGCTGTGTCCTTGCCATGTTCAAATACGCGGTCAGATGGTCTTGGAAGAAGAAGGGAAACAAATCACGAAACGTCTATGTTCGGCATGGGAGATGGGGGTCAACTGAACGAAATGGGAAGTCTCGCTCTATATACACGTCGCACCTTCCTGGACTGGTGGGCCGGAGCGGATGTCAGATGCGAGGTCATTGGTGGAGATTCACTCATCTGTCGGTATTTAAAGACTCGTGACCAACTGCATTTGTCCTTCTTTGACCTCTCCTTCTGGGACGCAGTTTTCGTTGTTGATGGGGATGATGTACCCATTGCTGTTACCGCTGCTGATATGGTAATACACCTGAGGTTGTAGTCCATCTCCTAGGTTGGGCATGCTCTTGTAATAAGCATCATCGTCCTCGCTCCCCTTGGCGGGGGAGACGTCGTCCTGTGTGTCGGGGCTGCCCTCGGGGTAGGGCGAGTCTCTGAGATTGGGCAGGCTGGCGTACAGGGAGTCTCTGTTCGGGGACTGGGGGACGTCCTCGGCCTTGGCCGGGAGTTGCGAGGCATAAGTGTCGGCGCCCTCCGTCTTTACCGTTTTCGGCGAGTGGCACAGGAGCGAGTGAGTCCGCTGGGGCAGGAGCGGCGCCTCCAGCTCCTTATGCAGCAACTCCAGGCCAATCTTGTCCCCGTGGACGAGGGACGAGCAGTCGTCGAGGATACCCCCCGTGCCGTCGTCCCCGCCAGCGCTCCCTAGGGCCAGTTTGGGCGGGGTGTTCTCCACATTGGGACTCTTGCCACAGGACCTGAGGTTGTTGTGCACCAGCTTGGAGATGATCATCTTCTCGAAGGCGGCGTCGTCCAGGCCCAGGCCACACTCCACGGCCTGCACGCCATTGCCGTAGTCACCGTTGCGAAGTGAGTAGCTGTTGTTGAAATTGCCGTTCAGGGGCAGCGTGTCCATCGTGCTCGTGTCCCTGGTGTTGTTCATCGAATGTCCTGCGAGGGGAGCACACAAGGAAGCCCCCGTTAGATTGCACCTATCAAACAAGTAACAAAAAACTAGATTTAATACTGTTCAGGACATAAGAGGGCATTTGATTTGCTAATTCACAATGTCAGAATACATCTGAATGTGATGGTCGAAGGCTCATAGAACCAAAACAAATCATTGTAGTGTTAAAACAAGCTAACATGCTGAAGAAATGATCACAGCTTTAAAAACACAACCTACCAAAATGATTTGAAAGCTACGGGGACTTTCAGCTGCACTCTCTGGAGCTTCGACACGCTTTTGTTTTGGTGACACCCTGTACGTTTCACACACTCCCGGGTAGCATCTCTCTACCCCCGAATTCATCCTTTGCTCACGTTCTTCTAAAAGAAATGTGGGTATTTGTCCTAAACAGTATTAAAATGCACAAAAGATCTGTTTATCAAATACTCCACAACACAAATACAAAAAAAAAAGAAAAAGATACATGTATGAGGCACAAACTCGCAAGCTACCACGGTTACGAGACTGGAAAAAAAAAACCTTCTGGAGAGGCGGTGATGGTGAAGGAGGAAACAACTGAAAAGTGGGAAAATATCAATGGGGATGGAGAAGAGAGTGATGTTTAACACGGACAGGCATCTCTCTCACGACAGGGGTCCACAAGGCGGTTGACAGCACGACAGAGCAGGTGGGATGACTCACTTTGTACCAGTCACATCATGTCTGCCTGCCCTGGCTACCTACGGGTAGCTGACGTACAGAAAAAAGTGCAGCGATTTATTATAACGCGATGGACCATTGCCAAAAGGACAAGCAAATCTCAACATCTCCGTGGTGACGGCGAGCGTTCGGGGGGCGCCGCGGAGGCCATGGGGGAGCAGTGCAAACGGTCACGGCCCACACCCATGACGGCCGCAACCCGGTACAGACGCTCGAGTTTCTGCGAGCATGCTTCATCAGAACTGGGAGAGGTGGAATTTAAAAAAAGGATAGAGGGAGGGGGTGGAGGGTGAGGAGAAGGGCAGATGAGCGAAGGAGTATCAGAGGGCTGAGTCAGTCCGACGAAGAGAGAGCGATAAGTGAAATTCCTGCAAGAGATATGGGGTGGCGATAAAGCATCACGGATGGGGGCATTCTGTGCTGGAATATAGGGGCAGTTTATGTCGACATGACGCTGCTCAGATAAGGGATTTTAATCTCTATTGTCAGAAGACAAACATGCTTCACAAAAGAAAGACAGACATGACAATATGTGCAGGAGGGAGGTAAAATGAATGGAAGGAGATTTCAAAAGAATATATGATAAAAAAGACTCAACAATCGGTTCTGTGTGGGACGACAGCATTTTGTTTACAGTTTCCTGTAAAATCAACTTTATCTACAAAAGGGGGGGGGGCACTCCAAAACTGAAGCTGCTGGTACGAGATTCATTCTTTGCCTCCAGTTCTGTCGGGTCCAATACAAGGCATATTAAAGTCAAATTAAAGCGCTTGAATAATGTCTAACTGTCTAACCAGTCCGAAAACTGCACGCATACGCATATGGATTGGCGTTTGTTCTGCGCGTTATTTGGTCCTGGCACCTGCAAGCCTAGTCAGAAACGTGTTTGGCTAAAATTCGAGACATGACATCCGTCACCTGACAGTCCCTCTGATTGCCCGGATCCCACGAAAAAGGGTGCTGCTTTCCTTTCCAAATATCGCTGCATGTACTGTTCTGCGGACACCTCAACAACTTTAATGTAAGCTCAACACAAAAACATGAAACGGTAGCATTCTGTCATGACAGTTCCCCTGGATTTCACCATGCAGGATTTAATCTATTTTTATTTAAATGGACAAGATGTAAATTTTGCACAAGTAAGTTTAATTTATAATCAGTTACATGACATAATTTTATGTATAACAGAATGTTACTATTTTGGATTTTAACATTCAAGATTATATGTTTTTATAAAATGGACAAGATGGAAATTTCGATCATGAAAACAGTGATTCAGATGTCTACATCGAGTCCTGCTTCCACACTGACTTTTTTTTCCCGAAAACCTTCCAAAATGCACAGAAGTCTTGTGGATTAACAGAAAGATTGAAAATAAATACACTACAACTCTCGAGAGTATCCCGGATGGCTAATGCTGATTTTGTGTGTATTTAACTTTTCCGTCTCCCATAACGCTAAAAACCTAGCCATACAACTTATCTTCTTAGCACGGCTCATTTTTAAAACAAACTGACTCTATTAAAAATGCATTAAGTTTTGTTTGCGCCAGGATGTTGTTGTGGAAATGCCCCACGGAGCAAATAATGTCTGTCATTTATAATCTTTAGCATAAAAAAAAAAACACGTTCAGGAATCTCAATTCCCATTAACTTGTAAGTAACAAAAACGAAAGTCATCAAAAGGAAATATCAGCACATATTCCCCTAAACTTAAGGAAACTTTCACAGACATTATGCTCTCCGTTAATAATAATAATAATAATAATAATAATACATGTTTGTGTAATGTAAAGTGTGGCCATCCTTCGTGGAGATATCTGGTGGAAATGGGTCTATAAGACCCCATGGGTGTGTCATATGACCCACGGAAAGGTGGACCAGGTGATGGGATGCGATCTATCTGCTGCTGATGCGATGATGGGCCAGGGGAGATGATGGAGAGGATTAGGGAGAGCGAGGCTGTAAAGGGGTAAATATGCACACCTGAGGAGGCAAAGCCGGCAGCCGGGGGGGCGTTACACACGGCCGTTTCAGCCAGCAGGGTGTTATACGGGTTGTTAGTGCCGTGGGGCCGGAGAAGGGGGTTTGTTAGTAGGTAATTGCTGGTCATCCCTGGAACAGTGGTACAGACAAAGAATTTTCACAACATCTGCAGTGGGCTCACATCACAGACCTCTAGCGCCTTAAATACAATGGACATCTCTGACCCGGGCCTGTCGATTTCAATCGGGCCGGGCCCGGCACAAGCCGACAGCGCGCGAGACGTTTAAGACGCGCGATTGCGTGTGGATAAACACACGGGGCCACATCGACCCCGTAACTCGCACTCGGAAAAGGTCTGCGTCTACCGCTCCTGGCTGTGCCTTGCGGTCGGCCGCATCGGATCCCCGTAAGAGGCTTTCTGATTGCCTTCCATACAGAAGAACCTCATTACTGCCTGATCACAAGGATCAGTCCTCCACTGGCTCCAGTTATACTGGATCTCATTGTTTGGAATAAAATCTAAATAAATCCATTTATTTCTCAGTCAGTTTTACGATATCAAAGCCAGTGGGGAAAGGGGCGTGTCTCTTAAAGTCCTGTCCACACGCATACAGTCTGAGCGCTGATTCTGATATTATGTGAACAGTTTTCGTTTAAACACCCCTACAAATTGGTCTTCTGATCAAAATGTATTTAATCTCATATAATGTTCTTAAAATGGACTTCTCCTTGGGTTAGCTAGTATCATTTTAATTTTTACCCCCCCAGTATTTAGACACTAGTCCTTTGCATTACTAGATCTCAAAATGTGAGATCCTTTTTAATAGCATAATTATGGTTGAATTTCTGCATTATCACAACATTACAATTACAACATTACAATCAAGTAATAATTTCAGTCAGAAACAAAATAAAGTGCTTACCTTGGTTAAGAGTAGAGCTGCTGTTGATGTCACCTGACATGAACGAGGATTCTGATTGCTTCCTGACAGTGTCATTCCACATCCTCCTGATACGGCTCTGGCCAATAATAGCAGAGAGAAGACACTGGGTCATCCCAAATCTCATCATTATAATAACAACAATAATAAATTTTCTCCATGTAGAACTTTTCAGGATCTCTCATGCGCCGTTATGTTCGGACACAGCCAAGGATGCCACGCCCACTCATGCTTCAGTCATGCATGAGACCCCACAGGATGGAGAGCAGTTGTTACCGTATTACAGACAAGGCTATGTAATCAGATGTAAGCCTGATTGGTGCAGTCCAGCTTAAGCCAGCTAAAAGTTTGCAGAATCTAGTATCCTGTTTCATTCTGCTGAAACACACCGTATACAACATGGATTCTATGCTCCGCGTTGTAGAATACTGCAGTCAAACAACCCTAATCAGTGCGATCAGCTCACACCCCTTTATCTGTCTTAATGGCGGTATCACTGAGTAAATGGCCATAGTCACAGTACGCTGAAGGGAGCGCAGACGACAGGGAAAAGCTAGCGAGGATGAGGATGAGCCGTGTACTCCGCCGTCTCCAATTAGGACTCGTCTTTCATTCCCGGTACCTGCGTCGCAGAGGAGTAGCGCGTGCTGGCCCTGGTGGTGGAGGTCTTCGCCGAGCTGTGCGAGCTCTCGGCCGGCAGGCCCCCGCAGCAGTACGACTGTCGCAGACATTTGCTGTACTCCTTACGAACCTGCGCAGGCAGACAGTCAGGGTTAGCGTGGCCTGAGGTTAACTGGGGGTTTACAGTACGCACTGAAAACAAGACAACAGAATGGGTCACCCTGACGGGTGACAGCACGGACACTCTGCGAAAAGGAGGAGAAAGCCAGTCAATAAACAGCTACCAAGAAGTATTTAATTCTGTTGCTTTTCAGTATTGGAAGGTGACCTGCTGTAAGTATCGAAAAAACCTGGGGAGCACCAGGAGGGTCCATCTCCGACTCACCTTCTTCTGGAGAAGACAATGGAAGATGAAGATGAACATTCCTTGTAAGGTGTTGAATATCGTGAAGAGATACGCCATGATGATGGAAGACTCATTCATAAAGAACAGACCAAAGGACCAAGTTAATACCAGCAGGCAAAGCAAAGCGAAGGCTCCCAGGACCCAGGATCTAAAGACGAAAGACAAATGAATTCATCACAAAACAGCCACACGTTTCAGGGCAGAGATGACTCACATCTCTGGGAAAACTTTAAGAGTGTTAATTAAATCGATAATCCCTAAGCTACGCAACACGATGATGGCCCAGACTCGAACCGGGGGCCGACAACAGGTCAGGCTGGGGACCCTGAGAAAGTACAAGACCTTCGCCGTTTCTAAAAAACATTTTATCTGTTTCTCTGAGCAATGAGGACAAGATGGAGCACGTTACTGCATGCAACGCCAGCAAAAACACACATATATAAAGAACAGATGGACACGGACACTAAACGAATCGGCCCCTTGTTAATTATCTCCTCCCGTGAAATGAAGTCTGTTTGAGGTGCCCAGTGGATGTCACTGTATGCTGGGATCAAAACAGAATGAGGGGATAATGTAGAAAGATGAGGGTTAAAATTAAAGAGTGAAAAAATTCAGGCCCTCAGTAATGTTCAAGCTTGATAAATAACTAGGAAGCAGGAGAAGCAGGAAAGGAAACACAAATCAGATAAAGAAGAAGATGGTACGTTAGACGTTGGGATAAAACGAAAAACAATGCCAGAAAATGAGTAATGAACGTAATTAAGATTCCAAAGCAAATCAAATGGAACTTATAATTTCCCATCGATTTAATGACACGAATAATTTTTGCTCATTAATTTAATTATAGATCTGTTTAATGGTTAGGCTCTTCTTGAAAACTTTAGTGTGAGGGGTGAGTAATACTCAGTCACGCTTGTAGAACAGAAAATTTAATTATTCTGGGATTCCCAAACAAAAAGATGTCACATCGATACAAGGTAGAGCTTACCCGGGCAAATCTGTATTACAGTAGCCATCGCAAACGCGGTAATTACTGGTGTGGGTAAAAAAGAAAAAAAAAGGCAGAAGGGAGCGAGGGAGAAAGATGCTGGAGATTAGCCCCCGCCTGTGTCCGCAGCATGCAGCTTGTTACACCCCCCGCCCCTCCCAAAACCCCCTCCACCACAACCAGAGAGTTTAAGGCCCCAATGCCGGAGAAAATCCCACCTATAGCTTTTTGCTTCTAAATCACCACCAAGCAGGGCAGCTACTCCGCAGCTGAGCAGATGGTTTTCATCCCTAGTGTGTGTGTGTGTGTGGGGGGGGGGGGCGTCACACCCATTCCGTGTACCCGGAGGGGGGAAACGCGCCCCCCTCTGACTCTTTTGAGACAGTGCGGGAAATTGCGTCTTTAAATGAATAGCTCATTTGCTCCGAATTGCTTGTTGGCTTGTTTGCTTGTTTTTGTCGCCTGTAACGAGCGAGGAAGATGTCTTCGCCGTCCCTGAAAGGGATTGGCTGTCGCTTAGCGGCAGCTCCACCAATAAACACTCCCGTCGCTCCCGGTTGTTTGCTACATTTCGGCAGATGGGCTCAAACTACTTTAAGAAGTTTATAGTCAATATGAATAAAGCGGAGAGAGGGCTAAGAACCTGATGGTACTGTTGGGTACCGATGGCTGCATGGCTAATGAGGCACATAATAAGTAACAAGAGATTCACAGGAAACTGTTCAAGTTTACCAATAATCAATAACCATCAATGGCTGATTAAGCCATTTTGTATTTAGCTAGTACAGCTGTATAATTAGCTTTGACAATCAAGGCACAATAGTAAACAGTTATTCGACCCAAGACACCCAAGACGTTCTCTAATATGTGGATATAAGGTACAGGACCTTGTCCAAAAGTACAACAGCAGGGCTGCTTACGGAAAATCCTTTAATCACAAGCTCCACAATTAAACTCTTTCTGCATTAAAAATTGTTGCGCTAATATAAATCTGTTCACCAGTAACTGAAAATAATTACTACATGTGCAGACATTACTAAAGCGCAAGCAGTAAATAGACATGACACTATGGTATAAAAATGGAGGTGAACACATAACCGTGTGAACAGACGTTAAAACAGGAAAATGCAGATGTCCAAAGATCCGGTCTGTCTGCTCCCCATAATAATCCAGCCAGTGTGGAACAGCAGTATATATTACATTAGTTACGGTGTTTATCTGTGCTCAACTGCTCTGCAGTACTGTTTAAATGCAGCTCATTAAAACACACACCATCACACCGTACTGAAAACCTCCAAATATGTTTATATAACTAATCAATACCATTTTCAGGGTAAAATAATCAGTGAACACACAATAGTATAAAGAATGCTAGACAATGTACTGGGGGGAAAAAAAACAGTCCCCCAATTTCTCACTCTACACATCCAGAAAGGAACTTTATAATAGACCAATTATGTGTAATATAAAATAAAAAGGATTTTTCAAATTGTGATGATTTTACAGGGAGTATCAGGTGTGTTCAGCTGTCATGCTCCCAGGATACTGGAATCAAATACACTCCTGTTGTTATTCCATGTACATTTGTCATTAAAGCTTAAATACGACTTAATTCTGGGCGTCTGGCTGAGAGTGCAGTGACGTCGAGACGTCCTGGCGGTTAGCGACAGACAGACGTTATAATCTCGTTAAAGGTGACTTCATGTCATGGGCATCCAGTAACTTCACTTACTTGATGTTCTCCAGTCGGCTGGAGTCAGGTTTCAGTGAAGACGCATGCTTCACCATTTTGTACATGGTTATAATCAGGAAGATGAGGTTTAGCTGTCAAAACAGAATGATGCCAATGTTAATGTCATCGTTAATGCACGAATTAAATCGGGCGAGCTGTGAATTCTCTAGTTGTCATTGATTCGAAAAGGACCTCCAAAGCTGATTACTCTAAAGGGCTAATGTAAGACACGACATCCGCCCCCCCCACGAGAAGCCTGGCGCCAGATTTAGCGTCATCAAATATCAACAGGAATGTGAAAATGTTAATCTGGCGCTAATGAATTAAAAGCACGGCTCTGGAAGAAAAGGTGGTGAAATCCCAGCCAGACCATAATGCCGGTGATCTGAAAGGCAGAGCGTAAGTGAAGAAGATCTGCGTATCACAGGGAACTCAGGCTGCGTTTTCGGGGGGAGCAGAGGCTGGCCTTCACCTCCGGGACTCTGCCGGGATTAGCAGTTTTGCCTTGGTGATGTCTCAGCCTGCAGCGTTGGGGCGGGTTACCTGATCCATCGGGGTCTCAGCGTTAAACTTTCAGGCCAGCCAATCATCATGAGGAACCACATGAGCACACCAATGGGGCAGTGGTTTGGGAAGCACCATTGTAATTGGACGGTTGCTGGTTGGAACCAACAGGATACCCCCCCCAGGCACAGCTCCCCGGGCACTGAACTAGCTGCCCACTGCCCACTGTCACAGTGTCACAGATGGATTAAACACAGAGGAAACATTTCGTTGTTTTGTGCTGTGACGTGTCAACAATGACAATTAATTACTCTTAAAAAAAACTCGTACGGGAGTTTTACTTTACGTCAATGCGCCGCTGAAAGGGTCCCCTGTTAATTGAACGTAAAGCGGCACACGCGAGACCAAGAGTGACGGTCACAGGAAAACAACACGTCTCCTAAGCGGAACGCCGGGCCGCACGCAGACGACCGCGGAGACAGACGCGGGGGAAATATCGACTGATCTGACGGCATTTCTTATCTGCCATCTGAAAGCTGACAGAAAACAAGCCGATTGGAGCGAGACGGACGGATGAAGGAGATGTTTGGTCTCGCTGCCTTCCGCCATCGTCAAAAACCCAGCTTCGGCTCTGCCCTGAAATTGACCAGCCAGCTGTATGGCCCTGAGCGATCCCCCCCCCCCGGCTTTTAGATCACGTATTACACTGCTATTACATTTGCTCAACCATCACCTGATCGTGCCGGTATGTGACCGGCGGCTCAGAATGCGTCTTGCAGAGCCCGCAGTGCAGACACAGATGGGATGAGACACTGGAACTGAAATGGGAGACACAAACACCCCCCACCTAGACTCACTTGCTACCCCAGCAGCCTTCCCTAGGGCTCCTGCTCGCCTGCAAAACAGCCCCTCGCACGGTGACTCTGCGGGGGGAGACGCGGCTGGCCGGCCGGCGGTAAAAGCTTCCAGTCGAACGCGCACGGTGAACTGACCATGAACTGGGCGCGATATTAAAGGCCGGAGACGTGCGGCACCGGAGCTTCATGCCAGCGCGGACATTCGACGCACAGGCGCCTTTTACACGTGAATTATTCACGCGGACCCAGCGTGTAGCAGAAAACCTTCATACGACCGCCACAAACACTTTTTGCTGACAGCACATTTAATAGTTATCCAATAAACAAAACATTCCTCGCTGAAAATCAAAGCTACTTGGAAGGCCAAGAGCTCCAGGAAACAGGTCCTTACACCTTCATCTGAGTAAATCCCACTTTGATACATGACCTATCGATGGTATGAGTTCCATGCCATGGCTGCAGAACCTAAGGATTTCTTGATAGAAGTATGAACACTTAATCCGGAGAAAAGAACCAGTGAAATAGTTTTACATATAGTTTTGATGTATAATCAACAAGTCTGAAACATTGACTTCGATCCCCTGCAGATGTTTTCAATATGTCCAGTCTGATTCTACTTTCGACTTTATGAATTTACAGTAGTATCGAATTTTAAAAAATATGCAACGACAATAACAAAACAAATCAATACACAAGACTAGCATATTTGAATACACAATAAAATGAAAAGCAATAAAAACCCAGCAAATATACCTGTCCTTCCAATAAGACTCAACTCATTCAACATGTCACCCCTGTGCATATCAGTCAGTGCCAATAACCTGAATGCGATGTCACACTTAAAAGGTGCCGACATGCAGATTTACTTAAATTTTGGGATGTTTTCACAACACGCTCACCTGCCTCACACAGAGCTGTGTATTACAAACATAAGCCCACACACGAGGGCCACTCTTTAGAAATCCTCTTACGGTTAAGCAGAGATGCCTGATCCAATCGCGCAGGGCGCGTTTCCTAAGGTCTGGGAGGCGTGAACCTGACCTGCTGCCCACCAGCTGACCGCTAAGTCCCAGCCGGCTCTGAAATCACGCGGCTCTGATCTGATTACGCTTCTCAGTGGCTGGGCTGGAACGCCGGCCTGGGGATTAGTGAGTATTAAACGGCCGGACTCTGCCAAACGTTCATTCACAGAAACACGAGACTCCACTTACCATGATTATGAAGGTTACAGGTCCAATGAAGCTCCAGATGAAGTGATTGTCAGCTCTCAACCAGCAACTGGAAGGGACAGCAAAATGAGGAATGTGGTAAGCCCACCCAAGTAGATCTTTCAATGATCTGTTTATGTCTGTCAATTCCATCTTACAAATGTTTTCCAATAAATATGACTGATATCTTTGGCTGGACATTTACTGGCATAGCTGTCTGTCACCTCTAACTGATAATAACAAAGCATATCCCACAGTCCACATTTCTGCTCTCTCCCAGCTCCCTGCCAGACAGTCCTCATTTTTGCTCCCTCCTAGCTCCCTGCCAGACAGTCCACATTTCTGCTCTCTCCCAGCTCCCTGCCAGACAGTCCTCATTTTTGCTCCCTTCCAGATCCCTGCCAGACAGTCCACATTTTTGCTCCCTCTCAGCTCCCTGCCAGACAGTCCACATTCTTGCTCTCTCCC
>JAODKM010000042.1:15268664-15286023 GCA_026780845.1 Petrocephalus sullivani
GGGAGGGAGGAGGTGGGAGGGGGAAGAGAACATTAAACACAAAAACACAGAATTAGCACCTGCGGGACCTTAAGGATTAAGGACAGGCTGGTAAGATGCACAAGCTGGGCCCGAATCCACACAATTCTCCGTTTTTTATATATATAAATATATATTTACATGTATATACGCGTGTGAAATTTCATAACGTCCCACCGTCCTTCTGAGGAGTGCTAAGATAACGCGGCGAGCGGGCGCGCCGATCCGGCCCGCGGTGACACGGCAGATGGTTACGTAAACAAGGCGGGAGACGGTCGCTTAAATAATTCCTCGCATGTGGCGCGTGAGTCATATTATGTCTTGTTGGTGATAATCACCCAAGGAAAAATGTACTTCTGGCAGATATCAGATAATCACAAATTATGTGTTGGCCTCCTGAATCATTTTTCAATTAACAAATCCTCTTTGTCAAAACGCCGCGCTTCGCTGCCATGCCCGCGTTTCCATTTTGCGCGTTAAATTAAATCGCCAGCCATTAGAACTAGCTGGGCCCAACCAAACAGTAAGAATGGATATTTCAATTAAATATTCATGGAAAACAATTCTATCCGAAGCCGGCCATCTGCCTCTCAACAAAAGGATGTCATCTCTGTACTCTACCAGCTCCGTCAGAAAATATTTGAGCTTGAAATGTCTGAGACTTTGGCCTTTAAAAGTTGGGCAGACATCAGGGAATTAGCCTACAATAATCACCGACAATTCCAGTCAAGGACAATTTCACTCAACTGCCAAAGGGGAAGAGAAGAATGAGAAAAAAGAAGGTTCTTTCTGGGTTGCTGGTGGATACTGGCCCTAACGTGTGCTTTTAAAACCACTTTGACGCGGAGCCACAGTGTCACGTTCAGATCTCGGGTGGCATTGAGCAGAGGTGCCGCGATTTCTGGCCGATTTGGAAGCGTTATCGGGACCCGAAAAAGAAAAGCAGGAAGGACTGCAGAGGCTACGCTGTAAGAGAGGAAGGGCAGAGGGTGAACACCTTGTTAAAGCTGCGGCCGGCCGAGTCCTTCTCACTGGGCAGGAGTTCCTGCAGCTGGGCGTCCAAGATGTCCACAAGCTGCTCCATCAGTCTGACGGAGGAGCTGACGTCGCCGGCGAAGACGGCGCCTTTGGTGTGCTTGGCCAGCTCGTTGGCGAGGTTGGCGGCGTTCTCACCGCTCCGGATCTGGAACGAGGACGGAGCGTCTCAGCGCGCCGCTAAGCCACCGTCGCCCGTAGCGCTCGGCTCGCGCGTTAAAAGCCAGTGGCAGAGACAGAGGCCTCATTTAGCACCGCTAACTTGTGGCTTGGGGGGAAAAAAATAAATAAAAACATTTACTTATTGGGACTGAGACTCACAGAAAAAAAAAAAAAACCTGATAAACCAAAACACAAAACATTACTAACTCCTTTCATAAATGATGGTGAAACAGGCTGGTGGTGACTCTCAGAAATCCATAAAAAACAATCCCAAGTGCCTTTAAATGCCGCACGTGTGCACGATTTTAAGGTCTGCCTGGGATAAATGACTTTTATTGGCACGCATACGATGACTGACTAGTACCCCAATGTGACACCCCTCCCATTTTAAATGAGAAACGGCGATCACAACAATATTAAATACAAACAAACAAGTATATAATACCCAGAACAGGAGGCAGACATTTTCTCCTACAAAGAATGCGCTTTTATTTTCAGATGACTGAATAAATGTGACACCAAACAAAGTGATGTGTGGTGGGGGCGGGTAACGGACCTTCTGGGCCACCTGATTGACCCAGTGGGATGTGCAGTTGCTCAGATCGGGTCCTTTCGGGTTCCAGACCCCAGTGGCCAGGACACAGAGGTAAGAAGCGGTGCCTGAAGAAAAGGGGGGGGGGAGGGGGGAGAAGCAAACAGAAACGGTCGATAAAAGCATGTCCACCGGGGCTCTGTCGGTAAAAGCATTTAACTCTCACCACAGAGATTACTTCACCTTCTTTTTTATAAAAGCAGAAAAAAAAAGAAAACAGCAGACACCTTATCTTATCTCAGTCTTGCCGTAGACATAACTCTGGCACCATTAACAATGGGAAAGGAAACATCAAACATAACTGTGCATTATTATATCTCTGCAGTTATTCACGCAGAAGCACCTTAAACGCCAAGGAGGTTAAAAGACGGGCCAGGTTGTAAATGCCACGGGAAAGAAGGAGCCCTCACTCCTCTGAGCGCCAAGTTCTCTCATTCGCACATGCCGCCAGACGGTTCCCTTCATTTGGCGACACCGTGACATGGAGGAAGCGTCCGTGACGCTCGACGGGGCGACTGTTGTGATTACCTCTGGTTCCCTTGGGACAGGGTCTCTCCAGCAAAATGCCCCTCTGAGTCCTGGGCCAGGCGATGCCCCTCTTCACCGTGCCCTCGCAGAACCTCTCTGGAAGTGGGAAGGAGTCGGGGGAGGGGGCCGCCGTGGTCCCCGGAATGGCCGGGGGCAGCTTAGGAGCCCTGTTGCCCTCCGCCGGGTTCGCCGCGCTGGTCGAGTTCCCCCAGGCCTTCGGGTGGGTGGTGGGTGCCGGGGTGGTGGTTGTTTTCGGGGGTTCGGGGGTGGCGAACGTCTCCAAGATGGTTGGCACTTGGATCGAACCGAGGGAGGAGAGATTTTCTCGGTCAAAATGATATGCTTTTAAAAGAGACCAGCGGCAATGGTGGAAAATGAAATGAGTACACGCGCTTTTCATTTGGAGGGCACCCATATCCAGCATCTCTGTGTGCCTTCAATACAGGGGAGCGGAAAGAGTCACCCGTGTGGAAGCAAAGATGAAACCCTCAGTCTGAACTCGCAGACACCACAAGGCAGTCGCTTAAAACCTACAAGGTGTGTCAGTGAAACATTTTTTATTTGTCTACCGCCGAGCCCCAAGCCTTTGGCGTCGCGCGCGAAAATTGTTACCGTGACATCTTCCTTCTCTCCTGTCATTCCAGCTCCTGAGATTTTTGTTTCATGCCTGATTAAATCTCTACAAAGGAGGACACGGCAGGTTTCTGTTCCGCTGTTTCGGCCCCCTGTTTTCTACCCCCCCCCCCCTCCCCCAGATAAAACACACATAGAACACGTGAAACACACAAAATAAAAATGGTACGTGTCGCAGGCAGGGACACGGCTTCCTCGCTCCGACGGGTTTCGGCAACGGAGGCGACCCGCCAGCTGTAATTGGGTGAGGAACGCGGATCGTGTGTGTGGCGGGCGGCGGGGATGCGCGGGAGCATAAACTACACCGCCGCTCCACTGTTCTTTACCGCTCTGCCAGCTCGCGTTTGATATCGGCTTTCTGGAGCTCTGCATTCCAGTCAGGCGAAGCGCGCAGTTGGCCGTTTTTCATTACAGCCTCCGTTACATTCTTGTAGGTATCCTTAGAAGGGGTTTTCAAGCATGTTTATCCTTCCCGATAGCAGGGCACACTGCCTCACATCAAAAGAAGCATGGCCTGTGACTCATGACAGGCAAATAGCCTGGACGCCCTTTACGTCGTCCCCTGTGCCGACAAGCCAATCAGTCTGGTGGGGACTCCGCTGCGAAATAAGCTTTGTGCTCTGCAGCCCAGGCCGGGCCCCCACACTAATATCAGCCACGGTCCATCTCGCAAGGGCTGCCACTCTTTTGGTGCGACAAAACCATTTTGCTTGTTTATTTACCATTTAGGGCAAAGGCGTGACGCGAAGCACTGGGGTGAGCTGCACATTCTGTGACGTTCCTGTTGCTGCTAACCAGATTAATGTGTCCAAATGACTATGGTGTCTCAGAGGGATATGATTTTTAGAACACACACACACAAAAAAAAAAAAACACACACAAAACGGAGAGCAGAGAGATGATTAAAGTCGGTAGGTCAGGACTCAGGGGCTGGCAAGGCATTTCCAAAATGCTTGCTTCCGTCAACGGGTAATGTGAATAGCTGACAGGAATAGTTTGAGCTGGGCAGCCCCCCCCTACACCCCCCCTGTAATACCCCCACTGTGTTGATGCAACATTTCAGCACAGAGAGAATAAGGAGGCAAGTCTCCGAATCAGCTCGTTGTCTGCTGAAGATTAGTCTCAATGGACGTCTGTTGACATCTCGTTCCGCCTCAAGTAGGGGCCAGGCTGTACCAGACGTTTCGTAGGGGGACAGTCTCACTGAGGACCCTCCCAGCCTTTGCATTCATGACAAGTCTGACGCCCAGTCGGTAAAGTCCAGCTACTGAACATGTCGCCTGTCAGCCATGCTGTTGGACTTGCGATGTGTGCTGCCGTTAACATATCATGTTACTTGTTCTGAGCAGATTAGCCCTAACCTTTACCAGGTGGCTTCCCGGCTTTCCACATCACTCATTTCTACTTCGGAGAAACTTGCGATGGTGGATTTCATTAGCGGGCAATGTGTACGTGACTCACGAGGCTCCGCCTCTTTGTCGAACGTGTCCAATTGCGGTACAGAGGATGGATTCACGACGCCTACGAGGGTGACGAATCTCTCAGGAGGGCCTGACGGGATAGTCGAGAATCGTCTGAAGGGGGGCTGGGGGGTTCCAGATGAATAAACGTGGCAACAAGTCAAAATGAAAGGATACCAGCCATAAAAACGAGTGACGTCTTCAGCCGCACCGTTTGCGGTCTAGGATGTTTGGCCAAATGAATCTAACGTTAAAAGAGACATAAACAAACAGAACTAAATAAAGTGGTCGTGTAGCGCAAAGCGGAAAAGGCACTGCGCGCAACAGATCAAAAGATTGGGAAGAAGATTAAATATTTGGAGTGCTCTTTTTGCGGTGGTGCCTTTCAGTAAAGAGACCAGTTCAAAGCGATTTCCATATTTTCAGCATAAACTTTTTAATGTATGTAGCTCTGAGTATAAGTTGTCTATCCAGATTTAGAAAGCAAATAAACAATAATGAAGAAGGAATCTGACTGGCGGCCGTGGCTTAGACAGGCCCTGAAGTACAGCGGCTTTCAAGTCGAGAATCTGTTTCGCAGGCTTTACTGGTTCAGTCTCACTAGCATTTTCATACGGGCTGTCGTAATCTCAATACCCTCGGAACGGAAAACTGCCGTGAGGGTTAAGCATCATTTCAATATTTTGAAAGTGTTATTTACTGCTTTGTGCGTGTGAATGGAGGGAATGATTTGTGCACACTCCTTAAACTGCATTTTCAAAGCCCTATTCATAGAGGTAGTGCAGAGTATATCAAAGGTACACGACTTATCTGTTGTTTGAAAACAAGCGTTCCCGTCTCTCCAAACAAAGGGGCATGCGGCACCCTCGCGTCCCACGCTGCCTCACAATTCAGGAACGGCCGCCGCATGCAGAAGGCCCCACGCTAGGATAATTTTCCGAACAGGTTTGCTAAAATAGGTCAGAACGGGGATAAAAAGGCACAGTTCTGACATAAAGTGGAATTTGCCTTGCAGACGCTACAGGAGCCAGCACTTGTGTAATGAAGCCTCGCTTATGCGCAGCCCTGAATTATTCCTCAAAACCTCCCCGGGCATGGAGTTGTCGTAGATTTCCACAGCGTCGCTGCCGAGGATGCACCCTTGCGAGCTCGAGTCTGCCGGACATGCACACCTAGCAGCCCCGTGTCTCAGGTCGCATTCCGAAGCCATCCTTATAAGCCCTTGGGTTTTCCTATTCACCGATGAATAATTTAGACTTGAGATTCTGCTTTAAAATGACACGAAACTGCAGCGACAACAGAAAATTAGCGTCAGCAACTGCCATCTTGAGGCATGCGGGATTCGGTCCGTAGGTGGCCCCTCTCCTCGCAGCTCTCGGCTGGAACAGGAAGGGCAGCGCTGGGATTTGAATTCTAACCAGCACCTTCACCTCACACATCCCTCCCAGGAGAGCGCAGTAATTCAGCACGGGCGGGAAAAAAAACAGCCTTAATCCTACATGTAATTTTCAATGTTTAAGTAACAAACAACAAAGGACTCGATTCAATCTACTCTTGTCAGGACTTGGGCGCCATAGTAACGAGGGATCGAGAGCTACCATGGGCCACACTTTAGCGCCCCCTGGCACAAAACCTCAGAATGGTTTTTTATCAAAATGCAACAGTAGAGCAAACAGAGGTGCTAGCTAATCACGCTAAATATTCCTGCCCATGGTCGGCTTTGCCCCACCAGAGGCCTGCCTGTGTTGTTGTTTACTCTTCCTAATACTGCAGTAATGCTCATCCACCAATCAAACTGACAACAGAAAACTGATTGTCTGAGGAGAGTCTACATGCTGAGTCACTTGATCACATGCCCATAGGACAAACCACAATTAGCACTGACAAATGCCACAGTTACTTTTCACTGCCCTTTTTTGCTAAATGTTTGTTTCAAACCTCAAGGCTAGAAGTCAGAGGTCAGAGGTTAAAGGTTATAGGGCTAAAGCTTCTGTCTGATTTGGGTACAAAGATAAAAGTCAAAGTTAACGTCAACAAATGCATCTGGCTTTCTTTAAATAGATTAGTTTACACAATATAGCTAAAATGTGAGTGGAGTCAGAATCTTGCTAAACTACAGCCAGCTTTTCTTCCCTATCTTCATATTTTTCTGTCTAACTTTTTATATTATTAAACTTATGTGCTGATTTTGCAGATAAAACAATCTGTGCTCTAATCAGATAACATTCCACCCACGATAATTAAGCAAGGAAGAACAAAACTGAACTGCCTTATTAATCTGTTTCTATATTATAACATAATATCAGTGACTTATGAGGTTCGTCTTGGGTAAAAACATGAGATGGTCTTTTTAAATCAGTTAACAGTGTAAGGTCATTTTTTATATAGGGTTTAGTGTAGTGTAGATTTTTTTCATTCACTTCCCTCTCCCAAATTCAAACCGCTTATTTCCTGTACAGCCATTGGCCATCTCTCTCATCAGTCACCTTCTAACATGTTTTCCTAGGACTGCCCTCCTTAGGGCTGACTGCTACGTGTCACCTGATCTCTGCAGGCCTGACTGCCCTGCAACCACCACCACCAGCATAAATCACCCCAGATCTAAACTGCTTCTCAGCTCCTTCAGTTTTTATTGTTTTAAAGCAAGAAATCCGCATCACATATATTAATCAATTAATTAACCAGACCTCTCATTGTCCAGCGTACATATCAGTCTTATTTAAACAGACTGATTATTAATTAATTGCTCTCAGCTGTGGGGAACGTTTTTCTCAGTCCCCAATAGGGAAAGCACAGTTTTTCAAAAAACCGAAAATGCCCAAAATCTTGTATTTAGTTTGGTGACTTATGGTTCAGGTTAGGGCTAGGTGGGGGTTAAGGGTGTCATTGCTCGGATTCGGGTTTTTCACATAGAAATTAACGGATGGTGCTCACTAAGATAAGAATACAAACGAGTATGTATCTGTGTTTATCTGTTTGTTTGGCTGATAGAAGTAATCATTAATACATTCTGAAGGAGTCACTTAAGATCTGCCAAATGTTCTTTGTCCATGAGCGACCACATCACCCACGAGTGGCCTTTCCTGCAGCGTTCCTGAAATAGCAGGGTATAAAACAAGGCTTCCACATTCAGCCACACCGTTAAGTCCATGCACCGTAGGTTTATGTCTTAAGCGTGATGAAAGACGCACTTTTTCTGGTAAACAAGTCCCCCCCCCCCCCAAATCCTAAAAGCCACAACTTTTCATAACTTGAACCAAAGCCAAAGGGTAGAATAAAGAATCAATATTGCTCTGCATGAGAAAATTACAGATTACAGACCTGTGGAAGCGTCAGAAAGGAGGCCGGGGTAAAAGGAAAATCACAGTTTGTGCACATGTGAGCAAAAACCCGAAACAATATAAGGAAAATGAAAAAATCCCTACAGGCCGACAATCCAACCAAGCCATCACCCTCAATCAAAACCCCGGTTTGAGACAAAGACACCCCCCTCCTTGGGTGCCACGCGCGGAATGACTGATTAGGCGCTAACAGCGTCGACTCCATGTCAGACAGAAAAGTTCTGGATTCAGTCGAGGACGTTTGTTATGCTGCCAAGGACATTAACGTGTGTCCACATGCCAGCCTGTGTCTTTTGGTGACGAGGGACCTTTCCGAGGAGTGAGACAGTCCTGCTGGGGCCTCTTGCCAGCCATCGCCCCCCCCCCCTCCCGCTCGGCCCCGCCGTGTCTTGGAGAATAAAATTCCAGAACATCTGCGGCATGCATCATAATTAGAAGAGGTGATATGAGTAGCGGTCGACTTGCAGTCCTCACTTTTGGTTAGCAAACAGCTAACCCTTCTTATTATTATCATTATTATAACCACGGCCTTGAACAAGATAACCGATTAGAAGATGGACAGATACTCCTACTAAAAATAAGAATATACACAAGCACACAGAGATCACAGCATAGTCAGGTCCGGTCACAGCAAGCAAGCCCTCTCCCGGCAGGACACAGCACTTTGAGCAGGACTGGACTTAGGGTAGGATTCTTGAGAGGTCTTTGATAATGAGGGCCCCTGCAACCCTACAATACAAACACAAAGCATGTCCTCAGGACCAGACTGCTCCATCTCACCTCGCGAAAGCAATGTTTGGAGCCAAGAGCGTATCTGCCCGCGACTGATCTGCCTTGGTCTTTGTAGTCGGCGGATACTTCCCTAGGACACACTGCTATGTGTTGAAGCTGGGCAGAAGGCCGCTTGACCAGAGCAGATCGGCGTGGGAGTAACCGCTGCTCAGAAACCCACCAATGCTCAGCACTAGTCCATAAACCCATGGACCAACAACTGAGCCTCTGATTGGCCACTTTCAAGTTTTATACCATGGCTTCGCACTCTAGGTGAACTTCTTAGATGGCTCCATGTCATATCTCGAGCTCCGGCGGAAAACCAAAGAAGGAGCTAAATCTTCTCTCTGACTTCACGCAAAGACAGAGCTGGAGTCTGCGGTTAGGCTTACCTTGAGCTGGATCTGGTGGTCCAAACTCCAGGTTGTACCTCAGCATGAAGAAGTTATTCCACACGTACAGCTGGTTGTCTCTGGGGTTATAATCCACCGCTGCTATGTACTGGTACCGATTGGGAAAGGGGATATCCACAAAGTCGCCCTGGTTCTGCTTGGTGTTGTACATGTAGTCGATCAGACCCTTGCTGGAGTCGCTCTCGCCGTCTTCGTAAGTGGACCTCACGACGAAGAGGATGCCGCAGACCATGAAGGCGTTGGAGGCCGAGCGTTTGTCGTAGGTCGTCTCCCATGTGCCGTCGAAGCGGAGGGTGTAAGGGTTCAGCTGGCTGATCACGATCATTCCGTTGTTCTGCTCCGTGGCGTAAATAACCCACAGGCCGTTCTCGTCCACGGCCAGGTCGATGTCCGTCTTCCCGCCCCATTTGTAGGGCGATGTGTCGTGGTAGTTGGCGTTGTTGATGATGGCCTCGCCGCTTTTGATCCTAGTCCTCAGGTCGAACTTGACGATGTTGCGAGTCCTCTCCTTGTTGAAAAAAACGGCGCCGTCGTACACCACGAAGCCCGTGCCGTCCACCCGGTGAGGGAGCTTGTACGTGGTGGTCTGCCGAGCATTCTGGAAGTCCTCCAGCGAGGCGTACTCCAGCAGCATGTCAGTGCGGTAAGGGGTCCATGGCATAAAGTAGACTTTGTCGCCCGCCTGCAGCGGGTCTCTGCACCAAGCCCCGGCCTGCTGCTCCGTCTCAAACAAAAAAGAAGCATCTCCCACAGCTTTCAGGGTGCCTGGGCAAAGAAAGACTAGCAATGGGGGAAGAATGAAACATAAGACTCATTAAGTAGGAGGGACACATCAAGCCAACCTTCAAACAAGACATTCTGAGATGTTCTCTATGAAAGACATGATTAAGGGGGGAAGATATAAAAAATATAAATATAAATGCTTCAGAAGTCAGTGTCCTACAGATGCCTAATGTGTATATACAGGGAAATCTGTTTACTCATACAGCAAAACAATGACAGGAGTGGTAAGCTCTATGGCCGTCAAGTATCGTAATATTTTTAGGCAAAGTAACCTGTAAATGAATGTTGCATAAGAAAGAAGTTCTGCAGAGAAGACGCATGACTCGGTGTGTTTTTAAGCGTGCGTTTTCACCTACGGCCAACTTTCGCCCGCCGTCTGTGAGGCTCGTCGCGGTGTGGGAAATGACGTATTTAAAAAGGGATAAGGCAAAAGGAACAACAAATACATAAATTATAAATAATTGTTTGGGGGAGAAAAAAAATCTGCTACAAAGCAAAAACCTGAGTAGGATGTGTCGGTTTATTTCCAGAACACAAAAAAGAGAGGGATAAAAACGACTGGAAATAGCGGAAATTATTAAGCTGTGGAGCAAGGGTGGGACGCGGACAACGGCAGATAGAGAGGTACAGTACAGGAGAGAAGCCCTTTTTACCATGACGTGATATGGACAGAGAAAGCCAGGCAAAGGGAGACTTTACACGAGAGTTTATGCCCAGGGGAAATCGAAGATGAATCGCCCCGAGGTCAGTGACTACAGTCCACTTACTGCTTTAAGCTGCCCAATCTGATTTTTAATAATAATACTTGACTTGAGCTGCGGCACTTAAGTGATTTAGACAGTTTTTTTTTTTACCCTGTACTGCCCCCATGGAGCGTGGGGACGGGGGAGGGGGGCTTTAAAACCACGTGTCACAAAAACAAGGAGCTACAGTTTGGGGTGGGTCTTGGTCTGTTATTTACCTTTTTGTTCCACTTCTATTTTGGGCATTGGGAGAGAGAATGAGACGGATGCAGGGAGAAAAGAGATTAATATGAATTAACGTTCATCTCTATAAGCATCAGCACAGAACAACAGAGGACGCGAGACAGAAACATTTTAAGGCAGACCTGTTCTGGAGAGAGAAAGAGAGAGAGAGAGAGAAAAACAGAGAGAACAAATGGTCAAGTACAGTTGGCAATCCTGACGTGAAGGAATAAATGTCAGGTTAGGAGGAGGAGGAGGAGAGAGGGTCAGACGGATATCGCTTGTGTGGACCGCGCCGAGTAATGTCACCAAAGGCATATGCCTCCATGTCTGGAATTTTGAGTATTTTTTTTAAACCTCTCCAGAAGGGTTGGTCAATGGTAGTTCGAGAAGTAGAGCGGGTTTCCAATTCTGACGGCTTAAGTTTAGACATGAGAATCGGGCTTGGCGCTCTGCTCTGCCCTGACGCCTTTATGATACGGCGGCCCCGTCTCGGTGGCAGAGCAGATCGCCGGAGATTATGTCGGGGACCACGGTGGCAAGCAGTGGTCATGAAATGTCAGAGAAGTAATGTGGGGTGCTGTAACTGGACTATTCCTATCTTGGTTGGTACAGCGATGGCTGCAAACTCCCATAACTGCACATAACATCGTGTCACCGTGAGACACAGGCCTAGGCAAAGACTGTCCAGCGTTCAGAGCGACGTGTCCCAGTTCTGCACGTACACTGCAGTGGAAACTACAACTACTAACAGTTTGCTATACAAAAAAAAAAAACTGTTTTCTTGTTTTTTTTTTTTCTTTAACCTTGTGTTTTTAGCCCAGATGTTGAAAACCATGGAAATATCCTTGCTCTCTGCTATGGTCTTGCATTAATCAGAATTGGATTTCGCTTTACTCGTCAGATACACCGACATATACTAGGAATTTGTCTTGTTTGTATTGGCACTTACATTCACAAACAACATTAAATAAAAAAATAGAAATAGGAGAAAAAATTATTAAAAAGTAAGCACAAGCCCAAATCTGTACAGGTTACACTCAGTAACTCAAATGTACTTAAATAAAACTGTAAATGGCATGTGTTTAAACAGGCCTACTGCTTAGAATCCAATTCGCACATGTATGCAAATAAATAGTATACATTAAGTAAAGAAGTGCATGTACAAAGTATCCTTCCTCAGCTCCAAGGGCTCCTTGGTAAACTTTTCCGCACAGTTCGAGCACCTAACGTAGGTATTGCATAACAACATCAATCGCAGAAGAGCCTGTGAGTATTAAGGCCAATGACTAAGGAGCGTGATATTCCTTACTGTTAAAGCAGCAAGCATCACATAATGCTATTTAAATGCCTATTTTTCATGATGTTTGTATGTTGTCTTAAACTGGTGGACCATTCAAGCTATACCTACTAATTTGATATTCATAGAGTTCCTGAGAACTTACCCTAAACAAATAACATGCTTAGGCATGTGCTTTTTGTTACGCAAAACTGCACCAAGGTCTCCGGCCTGAAAGGAGAGTCGCTCATAGGAAAGCTAGCTGCATCGCTTGGCTTTGTGTGGAAGAAATGTCGCCACATAAGGGCAGACCAGGTTAATACTTCATTGTGCGTGTAACTGAAGATAGGAAAAGCTCACATAATACAGACCAGCAGGTATCTATGAAAACCATCACTCACGTCAAAAAGGGCAGGTTAAGCAAATCAACAGGCAGAGTAACACTGTAATGAAGGATTACATGATTTCAGGGCCTTTACAAGGATCAGAACGTTTTTTTTTTCTTAATGTGTAAATATTGCTCTGGTTAGGCTATCATGTCGCATTTGAACTTGTTAAAAATCATGAATATTTATTAGATTATATTTGACTTGGTCTAATAGAGATGACAAAGACTAATTGCGGTGTAGCGAGAGGTAATGCTCAGTGGGAAGTGTGATTATTAGCTGTATCTGCCAAAGGAGTCCGACAGCAAGCGGCGAGGAAGTGCGATCCGCGACTGCGGCCCATTAGCGCCGCGAGGGATCCCTGCAAAAGGAAGAGAGTGGGGGCTGGGGGGGGCCTTTGGGCGGCAGTAAACACGGCCGCGATCACCGCGCGTCAGCTCTACGCCCGGATCGCTAGCAATCCGGAAGGTCTGCAAGAGCAAAGAGGGGGGAAAAGTAAGACATGCACAGCACACTGAAATAACGGGACTGAGCGACACACAGCGATTGCTACCGCGGCCCGGGGATCGGAAACCTGAATAAAACACGGGAAAATGTACCAGAAAATGAGAGGGGGGTTAAAGGATTTTAAAAAGACACACAAATAGACTACTATATATATGTATAGTCATATTAAACGTTCTTGCCCCTCAAATGAATTAGAAATTAATGTATGGACAGGGAAGGACATAGAACTGCGCCGAAAGCTTAGCGTGTTGCCACACACACACACACACACACACACACACACACCAAACACCCTGTCCGACGCAGAAAAGCCCCTCGGCTTGTCTGATTAAACGCAAATGCCTACAGGTCTGTCTCTCACACGGACAAACAGGGCAGACACGTAAAAAAAGCACAACTGCTCGGGTCTGTAAGTAATGAGACGCCACCCTGCAAAACAAGCGGCCACCTCATTATAGCGGGGCAGCGGGATGGTAGCGGCCCTCCGGTACGCGGGGGCTGCGCAGGAAGCTCCCCTTAACAAATTAAAAATATGCTTAAAAAAAAGATAAATGACACACAGCGAATGGAATCTGATATACTGCACGTCACCGCCTTTCTTTTAATAATCAGAACCGAATTTTGATTAATCCGGCCACCGGGAAATGGAAAAAAAGCCTTATTTGCCACTATTTTGCAGTGCGACAGTGGTACCGTTCCCCAGGCCCGTGCAGCCGGCACCGGAACCGTCACGGGCGCTCTTGGGTTTGATTCAATCGGAAAACGTCCGGTTGTAATCATTTTACTGCTGTCCCAGTCTTGGCCAATAAACATACCCAAAGGGGAACAGGGGAGGCGTCGCTTTTATTAAAAACAGCAGCAGTCCTCCAACACTTCTGGTGGTATGTGCATATTACATTCTTTCTTAATTATTTTTTATTCTGACAGAGAGTCTCAGCGTGAAAATCGACGATGAGCAGCAGACCGCGCCCTGCAGTTTAGCCGTCGGCGAAAAGGCAAATCTAACACCTAAAACAGAAAACTAATTATTATTATTATATTGTTATTGTTGTTGTTTTAAGGCTAAACGAGACGTTACTTTACCCAGTTAGTGTGGTTTCATTTTTTATATTTGTAGTGTTTGTAATTCCCCTTCTGAAAAAAAAAATGTACTGTACATGCTTGGCTGAATTACAATTATAATCAGACAGCCAGTTCTCCAATTAATAGATTTTAAAAACAAGAACAGATTTATAGTTTAATCTCTCTCACATGCATATGCTGTAGGGTACATATCGTAACCTAACAATGTGATGTTTAAATCTGAGGCTGCCTTCATAAATCATATAGGCTAACAATAACAAACAGAGTTTTCGTGATTGATCTGCAGATATTGACATTTAAATTGCCATTACATTGTTAACTGTAATTGTTAAATATTCAGAATTGTGCTCTATCCAAAATACATTTAGTTCTATTTCTATCAAATACAACAATTTCACCGAGTAAACAGCGATTAATCTTTTCCCGAGCCTTACCGATTCAGGACAAGTAACTAAACACAAGACCGAGCGTTATGTCAGAAAGTTAATCCACTTGGACTGCATAACAATCCGATGTCCTTGTAAATCGTATTAGCCTGAAAAATGTGATACTGGATTGACATTACGCTACCCTGCAAAGTGAACATACCTGTTATACAAGTGATATTGAATTTGAGTATTGCCCATTGTCTTTCATTCATATATATATATATAGTTTACTTATGTATTTGTTTATTACGGTTCGTATTTGTTTTCGTGTTTTTTTTTAATCATACTTTGAAACCTGCCACAGAGAATGTGTTCATTAAATCTCACATTTAATCGCAGTTTGGCAAGCTGACCGCTCTTCCCAACCATGAATATACACTTATGTAAAAAGACGATTTTGTCCATACGACGAGCATGTTTAACTTTCGGCATTTGAGTACACAAGTAATCGCTGAAAGTCCTCTGTTATTTTTGCAGAATCACGTAATATTATTGAGTAATGTAACATAAATAATTACACATGTTTTTTGGGTGAATTAAATAATACTTTTTTATCTTTAAAAACACCCTTCAAAAATCATAAATAAAACACAAACTTTACAGGTTAAGACCTTAACAAAATACACAAATAATATCGTGTGTAATATAGTAATAACTGCAATCTCCAGAAGGGTTGTGGATGTGATTTTCAGATCCAGAAAGACTGCAGGAGTTTAACTGCCCCCCCCCTCCGACTCGACTTACGCCTAAGTGACAAAGCGCGCACATGCACAGCGCGGCTTTGATTTACGGCTCGTCGCTTAGGAGCCAAATCTCTCCCAGTTTCATCTTCAGTGTTTAAGTGCTCAGTAGAGAAGAGGTGATTTCAGAGACTGGCAAGAAAAAGTAATTAAAAAAGTAATTGCTCATATACCATTACAAGCTAACATCTTGGCACACTCTAATACTGATGTGCCCAGCGGAAACAAATCGTATTGCCCTCCTAACTACAAACCCACACGCAGCGCCTGGAGAGATGTAGTAACTGACTATCGCAGTATACATAAGTACAGTAAAGTCACCATGCAGGCGGCCAGGTCCGAGACACCCCAAAGTGATCCAGATTTGGGACAGTCAAACCGGAGAAGTGATAGCGGACCCAGATAAGCCCATCTGGCATTCACAGCACGTTAATATCACCAGCACGGTAAACAGTTTTCCCCCCAGACATTAGATTAGATTAGAAATGTGATTAATAAATTAGATTAATTAAATATGCTGGAGTTGTATCTGTAAACGCAACAGCAGAGACACTCCTACGAAACTGTATACTTACTGTAGGGAACACATTCATACTGGACCTCTAAGTACTTGTAAGTCCCCGGACAGGGATCAGGGAAGACGTCCGATCCAGTAATCACAACACACTGTGTTCGATTGTTGCACCTGAGAGGGAAAAAAACAAGAACAAGAAGAAAGAGAAAAAAATAGGATTATTTCTGACTCCAGACTTCACTTTAGAAGTTGCTGCGGCTTTGAAATAGCGCGAATCTTTTGTCCATGCTTGACTCGCAGCGATCGATAACTCAACTTGGTTAATTGATATCACATCTGTCAATATCCGCAAAGAAAGCATCGTGGAAAAAAACGGCAGGAATCATTGTCTATCCGAGACTAATGTCGAGCGGAAGAACGAGACGTGAAGGATTTTAAAGAGCCGGGGACAAATGTAGTGCACGCAGTTTTACTATCATGAGCCTTCTGTTCAGACACATTTCAGGGGAACTATTGCGGGTATACGCCCAGTTTGAGAATAACTATCGCCAAGACGTGTAGTAAAAAGCCCGTTTGTACTTCGCATAGTGCTTTGAGAGTAATTCACTGAAATTAGACCTATTTTGGAAGTAAAAATGCGCCCCGATTTGTGTAAAGTGCACATTTATATTTACGCGTGACCTTGGCTCTTGCAGGAATGAATGCGAATGAAAAATATGTTTGTATGTAATTTTGATTATCCTTTCCTCCCTTGCGAAAAAATGCGGACTCTTTTTGCCCGCAGCTGTCTTTCTCTAATACGGCAAACTGGTTAGACACAAAGACAGACAGACGTACTTCAGATATGAATAAGATAGAAGACGAAAGATGAATAAGCCTGTCTCAGTAAATTAAACAAAAAAGCCTGACAACTCATAATAACCAACATAACAATTAGCCCTTTATCAGTATTTAATGCCCATACGTAAATAAAAATAAGTAACTATTGCTAAGGACTTTGTCTGTTTTTGGATGTAAGGATGCAGCATGAACTGTCTCCAAAAATTATTTGGCAGGCATCTTGCTATTAGAAGGGGAAATTCCCACTAAAATATCGCCATGAAAAGAAACAGAACAGCTCGAATAAATGTTTTATTATCGCCGTCCAATGATAACTTTGCTTTGGGTGACGAAATAAGCGGTATAATCAGTAGATAAATTGTACCAGCCAAATCAGGCGACCAGGGATCACGCTGGTATTTCAGTGATCGCTTTCATAGCTGGAGGTCAGGAGCTGCCGGTGTCATGCTCCTTACTGACACAGGCGGGGCTTCTGGGCGGCTTAAAAGTGCTTTCATTTCCATCGTTTTCTGTACCGCTATTGTCCCAAGTTATAATAGCGCTTATCCTGATGGCTGTGAAACATTTTTATCAGAGACGAAGCGCCATTCTGTTCAGAAGGATGGATCGAAAAGCATTCTACAGGGAGACGGTTCCCGAGTATTGGGGAATCGGAGTCCCCGGGCTTTCAGATACTGAACTAATTCCTTTGGTCCTGCCAGGGTCAGCAGGAGAAATCAATGTTCAATGTTCTCTGCTGCACTGTGAGAAGAATCGGATGTACCATAACCATCAAGCGGGGGGGGGGGGGGGGGGGGTGGGGTTGTTTTTTGTGGATGGGAGGAAGAGAATAAAGCTAAGAGATGATAGGAATCTAGTCACCGGCCGGAGAGATTTCTAAG
>JAODKM010000042.1:15286123-15296862 GCA_026780845.1 Petrocephalus sullivani
GGTATTGGTGGTCTGGGCCGGGGGGGGGGGGGGGGGGGTGGGTGTGGGGTGGGGGGGGGGGGGGGGGGGGGGGGGGGGGGTGATGTTTTAATGTTTTAACACCAGTAACCCTAACCCTATGTCAAGTCATGGTATGTGTATAGTCACTAAAATAAACAGAACGGCACTGCTGGACTGCTTCCATGACCGCTGGTACACTCGCTTATATTGGGCGGAATTGGAAGGTGCCACCCCTAAAGTGCGCCTTGTTGGCTTTGCCCAAGTCCTGCCACCCAACTCATAAGATACATAAGATTAATGCCGTGTGAGTGACGTCACACCCGCGTTAACCGCGTTCGGAAAACTTCGGAACCACGTCGGAAAGCCATTTAGCCATACCAGGGGCTTGTTTCAAAAAGCCAGACTTCTTGCTTAGCCAGATAACTTGTTGGATTTAATTTACACCAGGTTTAAATGGCCATTATCTTCGTCCACTTACATTTAACCCAAACTACCTTAAATCCGATAAATTGTCTGATAAATCCGATAAATCTGACTTTCTCTAACCCGATTAATTGTTAGCAAGATCAGTTGTTAACGACACACTACGCATAAAAAAAACCGTAGCAACAGATAGCGGTTTGACAGATCTGTGCCTGCGACCGATTTAACGAGCCACAAATAAGACGGTATAAACAAGACAGTACACAACTACAGCTTTAACCTCTGCTGATAAATTCCGACCTTAGGGACGTTCCAGGTGAAATCTTCCGACTAGGACCTCGGAATACCAGAGTTACAAGTTCAAATGGCACGCAGCATTAGATCCAAGATAAAATATCAGTTTATCCTCTCATCACATCCGTTTCCCTACAAACATGGCGTCTTGCTATATTTGGCTGTATGAAGCTATATTATTCTATATTAAGGGATTATGCATACTTTCCACACAAAAAATGTAATGAATTATATAATAGTGATATTAAATGAAAGCAGACCCTTCCACCCAAACTTGAAACAAATACAGAGCTAAGAAGGCATCCGGGGGAGACAGAGGGGGATCATTATACATTATAAACTGGGTGAGGGACACAAGATATCAGAGACGGGAAGGCTGTCTGTAATGAGGCGGTGTGGACGACCACACAGATCTGCTTTATGGGTCTATAGTTTTGAATATCTATTCGATTTGTGTCTGTTAAACTCGGTCTGACCCCTTCAACTTGATTTAAGACGAAATGCTGGCTTGGTCTGGGCTCAGTTATGAAGTTCACCTGGTACCGGTGGTGGTTGTGGGTTAGGGGAAGTAGATTCCGCAAATGACTTTATGCTGATGCATTGTCAGATTTTAACCCAAACGAGCAGACATATATTTTTTATATCAATCATAAATAATGTATTTATGTGACCATCCAGACAAGAAAAGAGCAGCCCATGACCGCTGGGTAACACACTATACGGAGATATGTTTCTGACAGCCTCGTTCATGGAAAGCGCATGGAATCCTGGGAAATTGTACCACCTAGTGCCACCGTGAGCATCGTGTGTGACAAACAGAGGGGAAGCCTGGGTCTCACAAACATATTTGTAGGATGCCAGTGGAGTTCTCGCTCTAGAATCTGAGTTAATCCTGATTCCCAAAATGTGAGCATTTCTTTGCTTCTCCTGTCACACCAGCACCATCAGGCATAAACATAGACGTCCTCAATCCACCGGGGGGCCTTCTGCCCCTGAAAAAAACCATTATTCAATAGGTAAGATACGGGACACTGCACCTTTTCCAGGATCTGCCTTTTTCCCTCTTCCTGGAAACAATTACTACCGCAGCCAATGGGAATTCGCATGCATACTGTACAAAGCCGCCCCCACCAGTGAAAATAAACCTCAGCCGCTGCTTATTCTACGCTAATGCAGAGCTTTCTTTCCCTAAGCTCGCCTCTTTATGGGTTCTGCAAGCGCTAGTCACGCCTTCTCAACAGTTCATAAGACCAAGAAAAAAATCATATTTACATGGCATTTATGTTGACGTTTATAGACAGACAATAAATGGGATTGGATTGTTTGGGGGGAGGGGGGTAGGGATAGGATTGGGGGGTTCTAGGCATCTTGCAGTTATTTTTTTAGCCTCCTTTCAAAAGGGTCCTGATCCTCGTAAAGGTGACGCTGAGGTCCAGCAGGCCCACACTGTCACCCCCATCCCCTAATCCACCTAAGCCCCCCCCCAAAACCTGTCACCCACTTTGCTTCCACGTGTCCAAAATCTTTAACCGTGTCCTTAAGCCCTTCCCTGCTCCTGAAGTATAGCTCCCCCCCACCCCCAAAAAAAAATATATACACATATACACACAAAATATACATACACACACAAAATATATACATAAAAAATATATAACCCCAATATAGCCCCACCTCCCATCTTGGGGTCCTGGGGTTCGTGTCACTGCCCGGCCCAGGGCTATTCTTACAGATATATGGATAGGCAGATGGATACAGACACACACAGACGCAAACGTCACTGTGGCCCCACGTCGATAACCACGGTAACGGAGGGGCGGGAAACGGAGGCGGAGGGAGCGTGCCGGCGAATCCGCCCGCCCGCCCATCCCTGCCGCCAGGAGGCCCCCTGCCATTCAGCCACAATCAGTACGCACAAGCAGGGCTCCTTATTTAATTAGCAGTGCCGATTTACATTTATAAATGTCAGTGCCTTCCCCAAAATTATGTATATATTATATAGATTATTACATATGGGAACTGTGCAATAATCCCAATTATCGATACTGATGCATTACGCTTTGTCAGAACAAAAAAATAAAGCCTTGGGCACCTTATTTAAAACTAGGCTCATTTATCAAGAGCTGACTGATCAGATTCAGCGGGGGGAGGGTGGGTGCAGAAGAGGCCTTTATTATTTATCTGGCGCGGAGACGACGCAGCCGGAAATGCTGGATCGCTACTCTAGCGTAGCAGTGCGTTACGTTAATTGGATAAAGGGGGCGGGATCATGTTCCTCACATGCAGTAGTACCTTCCTGCGCTTATCTGGGAGCCTATTGCTTTCACATCCAGGTGTCGGCGTCCGGTTTACCAGATGGCCAATGTTAGGGGTGTGCGTGTGTGGCAGAGCACTTCACAACACCCTGTTAATGCTGCCGGAATGCAAAGCAAAGACTTCCAGGAACCTTACGCCCTCATTTTTGGGACGCTGACGATCGACTCCACCAGCTGTTTGCACTGAGCTCTTGCCGTTAACATTCTGTAGTACCTACAACTTCTTCTTATCCAGAATAAGTCAGACTGAAAACGAAAGGGGGGGGGGCGTTTTGTGTTTTCCGGGAGGCATACTGATTCCTGTGACTGTAAGGGTGTACCAGACCGCTATTATTATCTCTACCCTGTTACTCTTATTGATTTAGTCTGCAGATGGAGATGCACGTAAAGCCCACTGACTTAGCCATTCTGACGACTTAACCAGAGACCTTAAAAATGCTACAACACATTGTAACTATATAACGGGTGTGTTTATATAATGCGATGTGTTATCTACAGCTTAACGCTCGCACAAACAATCCACAGCTCTGTATATTTGTTCAGCGGTCGTTGTTATGAATGTACATTTTCTTTTTTTGTTAATTCCGGGGACTGTCAACAAAGAAGTCGTTTGATGTGATACTTGTAAATTGAGGCAACGGATGTCTTTTGGAGTCCGTCTTTGATAGGAGAGTGTTTCTGGGGCATGATGAAAGAGTTTTATATTTGAGGTGGTCGGATAAACAGGCCTACCTTTGCGATATGATTTTGTAAGCATCTGGGAGATAGCAGTTGGTGTTTTCCATCTGGAAGGGGTCGGCGTCACAAATCTTGTTGTCCGTCCTGCCGTAGTTGGCTGTCTCGATCATTATGACGTCACTTCCTGGACAGCGCAGGTCAATGGGATAACCCTCGCAGGATAGCTCCCTCCGTACCAGGCCAAATGGTAGGGCGGCGCGGCTGAATCCTGAGGGGGATGCAAGGGTGACGGTCACATTTTCAAGAAAACAAACAACACTTCCTGTATATTTTATTTCCATTATGCAGTTCCTAGTTAATCCACTAAATTCCACTCGCTTATCTCTGCCCTATATAGCTGAGATTGGCGAGGTTTTCATCTGCAGTGCCATCGACATGACAACACATTAAAAGTTAATGTTGAGGCAGCAGCTCCAAAATGTTTACACTTATTTCCGTGCGACGGGTTGAATGAACGGATCTGCCGCGCATTACGTAGTGTTGTGAACCGCAGTAAAACACAAATGAAAGATAAACATGTATTAAAAATAAGATAATCAGCTATCCGCTCTGTAACAACAACGGAGATGGATTCCAATTAGGCAGACCTTTCTCATCTCCGGATATATGTCGCTTGAAGTATTTACAATGTGATTTCAGCTTAATTCACTCATCCTGGGCTTCCTAATCCATCTGGTTGCATAGTGCTAGGCCTCGCCCTTTAACCAGCAGCACTCTCCCTGTCACATATGTATTTTGGCTTTGCCAGTACTGCCCAGGGCGGCATGGTGGTGCAGTGGTTAGCACTGTTGCCGCACACCGTCCTGGGTTGTGCCCGTAGCTATCCCAGAAGGATAAGCGGTTTCAGAAAATGGACGGATGGACAGTGGTGCCCATCTTTGCTGCCAACCAATACAATTGGACGTCATTCCTGAGTCATGTGACCATATTGACCATTCAGGAGGCATATACTCATAAGCGTTTTTTTCTGTCTTTTCTGCACCTGATCTTGCTGTACCACAGTGTGTACATAAGTGTGTTTGTTTCTCCCCAGCCTGTAAACACACCCAGGCCCTGATGCCCGGCTCAGACTTTACCCGTATCCCCTTTGTCACCCAAAGCCCCCATATCCTGCCATCTTCTGATTCCACTCCCTTTGTCCCTCTCATCTCCATTCCCAGCACAAAAACAAACCCCAGCTCCATTCCCCCCATTGCCGACCCGCCCGGAGCCAGCCTTAAGCAGACAAACCTTTAAGGAGGCCGTATACTTCAGATGAAACGGAATTGATGTCATTTTGACAATACGGCGTCATATGATGTGTAATCACCACAGTGATCACTGTTTCGGCGCACCGCCTGTGCTTTTTCATTTGTTCTGATCCCACCCGCTGTCCATGATTGGCTGACATCAATGTGATGCCGCGGGGTTGGTCAGTAGGACTAATTACGCAGTTCCCAGCATGCTTTGCACCGCACTGCATGCATCTGTAAGTAGTGTAAATTAATATGTGTATTTATGTCGTAAATAGTGAATGCCGTCACTGTTTAATGTTTGCTGTGGAGTGCGTGTGTTTCTTTAGTGTGTAACCGTGAGTGTTGTGTAAATTGTCGGCTTCCCAGTCTGTGCTGCTAGTTTTAAACCAATAGCGGCTTCCACTTCCACAGAGCTGTCATCTCCTTTGTTAACATGACTCTTGCACTCGCAACAATATGTCTATTTGCGTTCTATATGCACCTCTGCTGTATCGGAAACATTCTGCGCCCTCTAGGGTTGTGGAGTGATATAGAACACAGACATTTTAAGCATGTGACAGATTGTTCTCGCCGACATGCTCAGCTTCGTTTTCGTCCGGATGTTGTTTGGAGTATACGGCCACCATAAGACCATGATGACTGTTTTTCCTCCCACGGCTGATCAACCATCACACCATGTGCCTAAATTTGCCCGAGTCGTTGTAATGTCCCCACATCTCCCTGTCACATGACATATTTTCAACCCCCACCCCATTCGTACAACGCAGCCCAGATTATGTATGACCGCTGATGATGTCACTCAACAATGTTGTTCTGCACTACCTTCACTTCTTCAAGTACTTCGATCACAAATACTTCAACCAGATGCCTTCAAACTTAAAGCAAAGCAGGAGCCTTTGCCTTCGTCGGCAGTAGGTGTCCTGTTCCAAGTGCCTTCATCCTGGCATGTCACCCATACATCTGTGAAGATCACATCCAAGGTCCAAAGACGAATAGGCTAGCCCAGGCGGTATCATGTAATACCTCTGCAGCTGTAGCTAAATTAAGGATCGCGCTGGTGGTTACGATGTTCTCGTAAATGCTGCACTAGGGCGCGTCACCACAGATCCTGATGGCCGGTGACAGCTGTCAGCGAGAGAGTTATGGCGATAGCCACCATAGTTTAGGAAGAGGGGAGGGTACGGCTGCGTACGGGAATCTGACGTCTCGCCGGCTTGCCCTTGAAAAGCAGTTGTGGCAGCTGTCATAAATTAGCTCAAATAAGGAGGACTATGCCTGGTAGCGCTCGATATTTGGCCCCACTCCGAAACCACGGGCCAGGAAGCCGGAGCCTTCGTTACCTGTCATGTCCGCGACAAATCCACCGGATCACCACCGCTAACTTTAGCCGAACGTGCCGTTTCCCAGAGACAGTCCCATGTCTTCCAGTTGAAATTCTTAAAAAGCTACAGTAAATGATTAATAAAAAAAAAAAAATCTTTTTATTGAGGTTCTGAAAATTCACATTGTTTTTGTTGCTTTTAATTATCATTCATTCCGACTTTACGTAACTTACTCGCTCGAAATAAACAGAACCTAAGTGATGATGGGGGGAGTAAACTAAATTGTGAATTCATACATAAAAACTTTACATGTGATAATGTTTTAGTTCTCAAATTCCCCAGTTATAGGGGGATTTGAAATACATGCCGGGCTTAGGGGCACGCCTGCGATACACTGTACTAAAATCTGCTCCAAATTATGTAGCCCTCACCCAGAGCCCGCTTTGACAGGTCTTTAATGAACACTGTCAGGTGTGCGGCAAACTTTCAAAACCCCAAAAATCTCCAAATCACTTAAAGACTTCTTAAAATGTTCTCGGGGGATTTAAAAGCATTGAAATGTGTTCTTTAAAATATCTACAATTCACTTCGACATATCTTGTGACACACGAGCTAGCTGAGATGGAGATCTGAATTATTTTACAGTTCTAAATACTTTAAGACACGCCATGATGATAATTTCCTCATTGTAATATTTTCCACTTAATCAATTACTGATATTACAAATATTTAAAATATACATTTAAAATGCTGACATCGACAAGTAATTTCAAAGTGTCTAAATACAATGTGAAATCCAGCTTTCGGGACTGCCGTGCCATTTTTAAATAGCTGTAATACAGATATATATTGCTCAGCATGTATTTGCGAATAAAGAACACTTTGACTGGTATTTCCCTGAATGACAAACTGCCATAATGAGTAACATGCTTATATAAATGTGCCGGTTTTCCCCATTACCAGAAACATTCAGCTGTACAAGATGAGATGCAATTTCCCCAAATTTAAAGTCCTATCAGCAGAAAGAGACTAGCAGCGGCCAGCTAGATTCTGCGTTATTTGTTACCTAAGTGCAGACATTGCCAGGGTAGAATTGGTCTGGCCTGAAATGGTTTGTTTCCACCATTTAATCTCAGAAAAAATGAGGCCAGAAGGGCAACGGCGAGGAACAAGCACCCGATAGAATGTTCTTTGTGTGTTAATATTGCTGCGCGGTCTTCCACATACAGACATGAAGATCCTTTACTCAGGGAAGGGGTGCTTTCGGGGCAGCGCATAAAAACATAAATTCCTTACTTCTTAAAATAATTTTGTTGTGAAATTTCACCTATTCACCGGTCACACTGTCCTCTGGCTGTTCCTTCGTATTTAATAAAACTGATATTAACGGCTGTGTATGCTTTTTAAAAGGGAAATAAGACGCGTGTAAGCAGCCGAATGAAGGAAACACAATGCTTATAGAAATCTGCTCATGCAACAGGGCAGAGGAGGTGAGAAGGGCCGTCGATTTGGGCCACGGGGGTATGGCGGGATGAAACCGGAACTTTCCACAGCCATCTGTGTATTCTCCGGCTACTAATCTATTCATACATCTCAGGAGAGTGACTCATCGGTAAGGCTGTGTGATTGATTGAGCCTGAGGGTGGAACTGGTGATTCGGACCGGTGCTGTCCGATCTAGACGGGGGACATGAACGGTGAATGGAAATCGATACCAGCTTGGGGGGGGGGGCTGTTCGTATTCTTCCTCCCCATCCTGAGTCTGTCAGCCCGAAAGCGACAGTGCAAGATCACACCCATCCTGAGTCTGACACGGATCCACCTCAGACATCTCTGACCCCAAAACACACAGACACACACACACACACACACATCCGAGGTTTGGAACCCGGATCCCTGATGCAGACGGCCGACTGACGAGCATGTAACTGTATAAATGAGTACTAGAGGGGGCTTAATTTACACTGGAGACACTCAGAAAATAGGAGAGCTGCTTGGATTCTCTCCAGGAGCGGCCTGCTCTGTCAGCACATTGTTCCGGCTGCACCCCCCCGCGCTCCTTGTATATGTATCACCTCCCTCCAATGGCAATTTAACACTGTCACTACCCCAGGACACGGCTCCCCCAATAACCCCGAGCAGAATGGGCGCCCAACTAAGAGCAAAAGCACTGAGAAGCAAATTTGGAGAGTGTAAAATAATGCTTCTGATGATAATGATGATGGTTGTTTTAGAGCCGGACTGGGCGCGTGCGTTTGCGTGACCCCCAGGGGGAGCCCATCATGTGTCTGAGTCAGTTCTCTCCCTCCCCCATTCTCTCGACCTGCATCAGGACCCAGCTCTGGCCTCTCCAATGGGACACATCTGTTGATGCTTTGGCGGGGGGCGGGGCTAGGCCTTCCAGCAGGATGAATGGCATTACCAGATGCTTCGAGGCGCATAGAGCTGAAGTCAGTCTCTTTCATGTCTCTGATGGGATGCTGACCGGTTAACATACCGCGGGAGAACATTTTTGTAGACAGACAGACAGACAACAAAGCTGGGACATGCTCGTCAGACAGATATTCAGAGCACAAGAATGCGGGGCCACAGAGATGCATCCTTCAGTAATTAAATTATGATATAAGGAGCGGCGTATGGATTAAGAGGGATTCTCATCCCAGTCGCCATGGAAACCGGCACAGCAGCTCCATAACTTGTTAGATCCCTGTCCCGGCCTTGTTGACATCGCGCCTTATCAGGTATTCCGGCTAGCGCCCAAAAATGTAGTTTCCCCATTAATCTCCCCTAAGACGGCGGCACTCAGCGGCGGCGATCCGGATTCACGCCGGAGTGATTTGCACAGGGACCGCCTTCCTCGCTCTTCACATGGTGATTAACTAGTCGTTCGGTGCAGATGTACGGAAATTCCCTCAGCGCCGGACTCTCTGCCGAGACGCGGGAAGCCGGAGTATTCGGCGCACTTTAATATAGGTGCGTCAGGAGTTCCGCAATGGTTCAACCCCAGTCCTGAGGCATACAGGCTTCTGCCGAACTGAATTAGCAGCTCTGACTACTTAATATTACAATTAACAACAACCCTTAATTACCCAAGTCCCCCGTGGTCACCATTTAGTGACTGTTTTTTTTATACGTAATAATTTTGTATTAATCAGATATCTTTCTGTTCGGCGTGACCTTGCGGCACGGCTCTGCAGCGGGCCGCCTCTCCGTATCACAATCTGCAGCCACGCGTCCCTGTGGTACAGCCCCCACCTCTTGTTTATCCAAGCCTCCCCTGGATATTCTGGCTTCCTCCCACAGTCCAGAGGCACGCGGGTCAGGTGAATCGATCACCCTGAGCTGCTAATGTGTGTACGTGTTGCCTGGAGACTGTGTGTGTGCGTGTGTGTGTGTGTGTGTGTGTGCCCCTGCCTCGTTTGGGATAAGCCAGGATGGATCGCTTTGACCCTAAAATAGCTAGGAAGGAAGGAGCAGATGAACCGGACTGTACACACAGAGGAGGCAACGGCACCTCCTTCCACGGCTTGGCCCCATCAAGTCAACATGAAATTACGATGTGTGTTTTCCTCACTCCTCTCCCGCTGTTCGGTGGCTTGGACACAGCTCTCCTGTCGGGCCAAGGACGGTGCCCCATGCAGAAAAGTGACGTGATACGGCCCCCTCCCCTCATGAAAACATAGCACACGTGATGCTGACTGAACTCCACGCCGAACACCGTGACTGAGACTTCCCCGTGAAATAACCTTTCCCATCGCATATGTCGTGAGCAAATAATGCGAGCATTGGGGCGGGTCAGCATCTGTCGTAATAAATTTCACTGTACATTGCTACTCAATTTCCGTACCTTATAAATTGATAAGTGCAATAAATATTACATTTCCCAGCTAATCCATACGCCACGGTTGTACTACCTTTACATATCGTTCACTCATATAGCTAGTTTGCTTCTTTTGTACATTGTTTGCTTCATATCTATGATTGCACTGAAAGTCACCCGTGTAATCTTACTGTGTGTAACATAATGACAATGAAAATATTTATATACTTCATACTTTAGCTAGCTGCGTCTTGTTAAAATTCCCCATCCCATTTTAGCTAGCCCGACTTTGCTCGCATCCTCCATTCTGTTCTACTTCAGCTAGCCATATTTTGTTCATCAGCCAACTTTACTCATATTCGCCATCCCATTACACTTTAGCTAGCCCGACTTTTTGATCATATTCGCCATCCCATTACACTTTAGCTAGCCTGACTTTGCTCATATTCGCCATCCCATTACACTTTACCTAGCCAGACTTTGCTCATATTCGCCATCCCATTACACTTTAGCTAGCCTGACTTTGCTCATATTCGCCATCCCATTACACTTTAGCTAGCCTGACTTTGCTCATATTCGCCATCCCATTACACTTT
>JAODKM010000042.1:15297196-15314804 GCA_026780845.1 Petrocephalus sullivani
TTCACAGCATTACACCCACTTTGCCGCTGGGATTATTACCAGGACACCATCCCTTCACAGCATCACACCCACCTTGCTGCAGCTCCACTGGCTTCTGGTCAAGTTTCGTATTGAATTCAAAACCCTTCTGTTAACGTTCAAGGCCATTCACAACCTGGCACCTCCATACCTGCATGATCTCCTTCATATTGCCACCCCCTCCCACACCCTCAGATCATCTTCTATTCACTTGGCTGTTCCCTTTGTCCATCTTACCACCATGGGGTACAGAGCCTTCAGTCGCTCTGCTCCACGGCTCAGCAACTCACACCCACTTGATATCAGAAACATCACCTCACTTTCACTTTTTAAATCTGCCCTCAAAACCAATCTTTTCAAATTAGCATTTTTCTTTCATTTTCAGTTTTTTTATTGAATAACTTTTTTTTATTATTCTAATTATTTTTTATGAAACTTGTTTTTATTCTGTGTTCTATGTTTTTTATGGTTTTATGCTTTATTGTATGGTGTCCTTGGGTGCTAGAAAGGTGCCTTTAAATAAAATATATTATTATTATTATCATTATTATAGTCAGACTTTGCTCGTATTCTCCTTCCCATTCCACTTTAGCTAGACAGACTTTGCTCGTATTCTCTGTCCCATTCCACTTTAGCTAGACAGACTTTGCTCGTATTCTCCGTCCCATTCCACTTTAGCTAGACAGACTTTGCTCGTATTCTCCTTCCCATTCCACTTTAGCTAGACAGACTTTGCTCATATTCTCCTTCCCATTCCACTTTAGCTAGACAGACTTTGCTTGTATTCTCCGTCCCATTCCACTTTAGCTAGACAGACTTTGCTCGTATTCTCAGTCCCACTACACTTTAGCTAGACAGACTTTGCTCTTATTCTCCTTCCCATTCCACTTTAGCTAGACAGACTTTGCTCGTATTCTCAGTCCCATTCCACTTTAGCTAGATAGACTGCTCGTATTCTCCTTCTCATTCCACTTTAGCTAGACCGACTTTGCTTGTATTCTCCTTCCCATTCCACTTTAGCTAGCTGCACTTTGCTCGTATTCTCCTTCCCATTCCACTTTAGCGAGACAGACTTTGCTTGTATTCTCCTTCCCATTCCACTTTAGCTAGCTGCACGTTGCTTGCATTCCCCAGTCCTGTTCAGCTCATCCTGCTGCTTTTCAGCCATTGCCAGGGTTACCTGTCCTCCTTCCATGTCACAGATTCATAACTGGCTGGTCGCCAATCCTTGTGGACATTCCCCTAGCTGCTGGTCAAAATCAACAGCTTGGATGGTCCACATTTCATCTGAATGCCCCCATGAGGACCAGTTAGTGGTTTCTCCGTGTGGAAATGCCAGGTGCCGTGGCCTCTATGGGATTCTTCTTTTATCTTTGCAATTTCATTTTACAAGCATGGATTAAATAAGATAACCCTCACTTCAATCTGATAATGAGGCTACATACAAATTAAAAAGTATATATAATTACGTACTACAAATGCTTGCTGTTTGCATGCTGAGCATAGCTTTTATGTATTTATTTAATAATATATATATTTTTTATTTTATCATGCCAATACAAATCAGTACCAAAAGTGATTTGTGGCCCCCAGAGGTTTCTGGGAAATGAAGGAATTGCATAGCAGCTGCTTTTTGGCTGCTATGCTGTAATGTAAGGACAGAGGGATATTTTAATGACCAAATACATTTAAATTACCCGACCCCTGTGCCTGTCACGGTGTAAACGCGGCCGAGAGCGCAAGCTGCTCTGTGGCATTTCTTCTGGACGTCGAGCATGATGTAGGCAAACTCCCGGGCCGAGTACCGTGGCCCCGACGGCAGCTTCCGACGCCATAATGGGTTCATTTTCTGAGTCCGGGCTCAGTCATTAGCTCAGTGACCCACAGCGTTTAAAAGAGCCACGGGCTGGTCTGGTGGAACGAACTGAGGCGGGGAGGGCGGGGACTGCTTCACGGACAGAAAAAAAAAACTAAATTGGCACAGAAAAAGGGGGACAGAAAGCATCCATAAATAATTTCCATGAAAGGAAACTCTGGGTTTTTATATAAATTAGAGCATTTTCACATAAAAGCGCCTTTCTGAGGCATGAGTAACAGGGCGATACAACAGCCAGTTCAGCTTGATCAGTAATTTAAAGGTAATAAAAAGGCCGGCTTGCCCGCATAAGTCCAGTCCACAGAGACTGCGGCGCAGATGTGCCTTTGGATGAGGCGTCTGAAAGCAGCCCATTTGGAGGCGTGGGGATGGCGGCCGCGGGAACTCGGGACGCCTGTCGCCTCGCGTTATTTCGCCGTCCGCGAGCCTTTGTTCCGAGGCCGGGCGAGCGGCTGTCCGTGCGCGGCCCGGCATCCCTGGGTTGGCCCCCATTATTGTGCTGCTTTGTGTCGACACGGAGGCTCGCTGGGGCGGAGGGGGGGTGGGCTTGCGATTCATGAATGGAAGTGTGTGGCCTATCCAAGAAGGCCGGGTTTTCAGGAGAGCCAGCCCGAGCTGTTCGGGAGGTGTTTTACACAGTCGTGGGGCGCATGTAGTGGACGTTTCGGGGGGGGGGGGAGCTTCGCTTTGGGAGTCCTCCCACAGCGCCGACGTTATAATCCGATGATATTATCAAAGAGCTCGTTGTTTTCAGAAGTTAGATCCTCTTAGTGAGGCCGAGTGGAGTGTACAAGGTACTTCCCGTCTGCCTCTTGAAAACCGGTGACTTTCATAACTCGAGGCGTAATTCACGGGGCCCATATAATCAATCGAAGGCTTTTATTCCTTTCAGCCGAAAGGAGTCAAACAAAATGCTTGCGAGAGGCCTCCATTTTATTCTCGTCGGAGCTGCACTGTAAATTTAATTTGCCATTTTTCCACATTTCCTCATGCGAGGATCTATGCAGCCGCGTATAAAACTGAGCAATTAGCACACTTGTCTAATTTTAAAGGTCCTTCAGCATATAGAGTCAAAACCTCAATGACGAGTCTGAGTATGCGCCGAAGAGTAATTATTCATCCTTTTTACTGTAACTATATTCCAGCAGAATGGAGGAAAAATATAACGGAGACATATTAAAAGTAAAATTGTGTTGAAGCTCCCCCTTTTTAAGGCCTGACTATTTAACTTAACAGCCTCAAAATCCTGCAGTATCACTTATTTTTGTACAGGGCAGACATTTTATTTCATTCAACTCACAGAGCAAGGAATGAATAAAATTGGTTAGTTACCAAAACTGATAGGCTAGGAAGAGGGAAAACAGACACACGCAAGCTCCTCGGCTGAGCCACGCGCTGCGTGGCCGCTTTCAATTGGGGATTTTCAAAGTGTTATTTCAAACCATCAGACAGATGGAAAACATTTGTTCCAAGTTTTTTTTCCCTGCTCTCCAGATATTGCCCGATTGCTTATTTGAAGATTAAAAAAACCACACTAGCATCGGATCTGCTGCTGTAGCTGTGTATTGAAAAAATAAAACAACAAAGTGAACCCTTTTTTACATTTTCTAAGCTCACTAAACGTTTCTTTTCCCCCACGTCTCAAATGAAATATACCTAAGTTTTAAAAACCCGCCACACTCTTAGGGTTTACCGAATAGTGACTGAAGGTTTACGTAGTCCTATATATATGTAATTCTAAAACATGCTCCTTCAGTAGAAAATGGCTACAGGCTTTGTTGTGGGAAGAATCAACATTCGCTGCTATTAAGCACCTGGACGTTTAACACTGCGCGAGATTCACACACTAATTTGGGACTGTGGAGAGACACGGGGGCGTGGACGCGGCGGTCTCTGATACCTCACGTCCGCTCAGCACTGCGGTCGCCCTCAGCTGTGTCACAGCGTGCTCTCTGCTACACGTCTCTGTAACCGGGGGCTCGCAAAATCCCCGCCAGTAGGGATTTCTGCGGCCCCACGGGCGGCCGGCACAATAAGGAGAGCTTCCCAGGAATGCATGTAAAATCATCCCTCCCACCCGCTGCGTTTTACAGTATTAGAAGTTCTGGTTGGGGGGAGGCAAACTTCACAAAGAAGAAAAGTTTCCATCTTTAATTTTCCAGTGTTGCAAGCATGAGATATTCTTCATACAAATGACTTTTGGGTAATGTTATAAATGTTATAATGTTAAGCAGAGTAATATTTTAATCACAACTCCTTAGTGAAAACTTACATCATAGGCAAATGTTATATTTCCATATAATTCTGCCTGACTGACATCCGTTATTTTCTATAGTTTTAATTAGGCGTAAGGGTTTTTATAGCAAACTTTAGAGTGCATGTGTGAAGGAGACTCCTACAGATCAGAGGGACGACTCTCAAAACTGACCACAGAAAAATCCCCCTACAAAGGCCTCCGTTGCCCGTTTGACATTTTTCTCCGAACCCCAAGAGGCAGCTCAGGTGCCTGGTTACCCACTAACCACCCTACACAAGTCCCAGTGCATCCCAGGTACGATCTAAGGAGTACCCCCCCCCCCGGCCATGACATCACTCCGTTCCGTGCTCATCAGTGTGGAATTAGCCCCTCTGATACACATCGTACCTTCAATTTAACACACCAACGAGTAACAGAGCGCTTCTGGGAAAGAGATAACATCTTCTCAGGGTAATGAAGTTGAAATTAAAAGATGTCTAACTGGTGTACGGGCAGAAAGACATAATGTAAACATTAAAAAAACATGAATATTAAAGTAATAAAATAAGCCCTACTAAGGTGGAACAACAGCTATAATGTCAGAAATGTTGAAAAAGTATTACATTCCAGACCTGTGTAATTTACCGGAATGTAAACCCTCCCTTTGCTATGGAAGCTGGATTTTTTTTTTTGTTTTTAAATTATTATGAACGTGAGAGATTCCAAAATCCACTTTATGCTGAATTACCTGCCCATGCATCTGTCAAAGTGCTGAAGCTGGGAGAACAGCCCACTTAGGAGGGAAACGGCGCCCAGCTGGCTCGTATGGAACCAGCAGGAAAGCGCGAGATGCGCGATGGCCAGCCGGGCCGAAGGAGAGCTTCAGGCTCTGCTAAATTCAGGACTGAATTTGTGGATGCAAAAAATACTACAAAGTAAATAAAACAAACAAAAGAAATATTTTGGGTTCCTAATGAGGCAACCTGACCAAATCTGAATTTCTGAAAAACAAACAAACCGACAAATAAATAATAAAGGCAAAAATGAATAAACTAACAAACAAATAAATCAATTGTAGCTGTTTGTTTGTTGTTGCTAAGTGCAGAACAAAGTTTTTATCCAATCACAAAAACTTAAGAGAAGTGTTTTATTAAATACACCGTTCTCGGTGTTTTCTGACCTTCTGCAGGGAGGGCCAGCAATTAGTGATGTAGTGACCGGTACGCCTTCTGGTTAGGAGTTATTTCTGCTCAAAGAATGTGTGACCCTAAAAGGAAAGTCATATTTTCTTGTCAGTTCTAGTTGGCCTGTTGTGTGCTGCCATGTGGCCCTATTTGAAAATGAAACCCCAACCTGCACCGGGTTTGGGACCAAGCATGAGTGTCTTTTTATACAATAAAAGTAATTTAATGTAATTTAACTCAAGTAACTAAGCCTTCTTCTTCTTCATAATTTGAATACTTGAACAGCAAACAATCGCCACAATAAGCATGTCTGGTCTTTAGATGGATCAACAGATTTATAATAAATTTTGTCAGCCATCTTTTGACCACAGAAGAGGGAAAGGTTTTATTGCACATTTTATTAGTTGGGTCATGGAATAAATGCATAAATATCAATGTTTCCAAAGAGGAATCAAGAAAAAGCACATTAGTAATTTCTGTTCCATCTCAATAAACCGAAGACTGCATCTTTGCACAGGGCTGTGCGTAATACGTTTTATTATTTCTTTTAGTGTGGTTTGCTTTATTTCACTTTAAAGCGCGTCAAGTATGTCACTTAACTGAAACGGAAAACAATAAGTAAGATCTTCAGATGGGTGATACGTTTCCCACAAAGCATTCCTGAGCTATGACGACCTCCATTAACTCGCAAGCCAGGACAAACGGGGCTTCCCACAATGCACTTGGCCCTGGCCGTTTTCAATATGTGCAGATCAGCCTGGTATTTCTTTTTCTTCCCGAAAGACTTTAATGTCATTGTACAATAAGAAACTCTTTCCAACTAGCGACTAAGCATTAGCAGCAGGCCGGCTAATTTGAATTAGCCCCGCCCACGGGATTGCATCACACACAAAACGAACGTACATATGTACAACATAAAGAAAAAAAATCCTCTGCCTTTTGTTACCAACAGAAATTGCTCAGCCTTAGTAAATAATTTTGCATTAAAATAAACTTATCCCGGTTTAACGGCAGACAAATATAGGTCATATGTTCCGTGCCTGTCCTGCTCACCATAACTATACAAAGGTGGGGGCTGAAGATTAAAGCAGCAAAAAGTGATTTATGCCCCTCCCGGCAGAGCCCTGCATCACGAGTCACACAACTCTTTGAATTATATAATACGCACGCGGCGGTCTGCATTAGCTGCATGATGCAAAAAGTCACAGGTCGGGCAGCCTCGGCGTAAGGGAAGTGATAATATCAGTAATTAAGCAGGCTGTCTTTGAAAACAGAGACGCTTTCCTGGCTTGTATGTAAGAGGCAGGGTAGGACTCGCATCAGACGCCAGGGAGCGAGCAGCATATGGGATTTAGCGTAACGTTACCTCGGGCCCGGCCCGCTCTCTTTATCAAGATCGTACACAGACAAACTCTTCATTTTTCCTGTAAAAGGTAGAACGACCCCCTCCCCCCACCCTGCAATAACGCAGCCCCAGCTGTTCCTCTGAACTCGTCTGGCATATGGAGAGGGCGGACGGAGAAAAAAAACAACATGGAGATGGCGAAGCGGCGTTTATCTCCCGGAGCCACGCGGCGTCCTCCGGCCGGGCTGCTGTGTCGACCTTGCCGTTGCTTGGCCTCACGGTCGATTTGGGGAGCGAGATCGCCGACGAAGAAGGGCTGCTCCCTGCAACTGTGAAGCCACATTTGTGCTTTTGTTCAGCTCAGCGCATGCGAAATCCTGCAGCACGGGCTAAAGAGAGCCACTTTACCCAGTGAATATCCTTTCTGTACAACATATATGCTTAGAGCTTCCTGCAGACGGTTGTGTCACGGCGTTTTTTTCCGGACCAGAATGCTTTGCTCTCCATGTGGGTGGATTTCTAAGAGCCAGTCAGTCTTTTTCTTGCCCTTTCCCCCTAAGAGAAGAAAACCTACAAATCAAGGCAGATGATGATTATGATAACTATTGTGTGATGGGTTGCTGTGGATTCGCCTGCCAGGACACCTGGGGGGGGTGGGGGCGGGGGGTTTGGGGGGAACGTGTTGTGTTTGCCAACCGACTCAACACAAAGGATGTAATCTGATCCTCGTCAGGGCCCAAAACCGCCAGCATTATGTTAATTTACTCTGATTAACAGCAATTAACGATCTCAACAGGTTAAACTTACGTCTTCATTCCAGGGACACACCACTGCTCAGTTAGTATTGAGTATTTTCTTTGATGTTGTAGCATAGTTACTTACACGCTAATAAAATAAAATATATTCATATGTTTGGCTCTTGCTTACTGAAGAGCTAAGGATTCTGTGGGCTGCCTCGGGTCGCAGTCTTGAACCCGTAACCTTTCGGTCGTAAGTCTGCTTCCCCGTAACGAGCGTACCATCTGTTGCCCCCTAGCTGGGTCTGGAAAGCATCCGTTCTCCACCTGTGTGAACGTGAGTGATAACGGGAAAACCGGGCCGCCTTCCCGCCGTTTGCCCGCGACCGGCGAGCCACGCCAAGGGGCTCGGGGTCAGGCATGCCGTGCGACGGCGTCTGCCACCACCTCCGGGCTAAAAACCACCAGAACCATCCGTGTGAGACGCCGCTGCCAGGCTACAAGGGCCCATCCGGCCACCTGGTCCACGCCGACCTCAATGTGCGCTCGGCTCTCCCCGCTATCCGAGACGATTCTCTTTTCACTTTCAATCGTCAGTTTGTAACACAGCTAAAATTCCCAGGATTTCACAGGTGGAACAATCAAAAATCGACAGGGATGCTGCCAGGGACAGTCAGACCATGGCGTTCCTTTCTAGGGCCCGCCTGCTTGGAATATCACACATATATAAGTTAATTACTGTTTGCTTAAAAAAGTTCTGGAGATCCGATGTCTCACAGAAAGGTCAGCTGTTCAGCTGGATGAGATTTTTTTTTGTAAATGACTCACGGATTACCTACCAGAAAACTCCAAACCCATCCCCAGACATAAAAAGGGAGGGAAAGGAAGAAGCAAGTCTTGGCCCCTGTCTCTGTCAAAAGGGTAGGTAAATCTGGAATTTTGTTTTCCAGCCAGAGAACAAAGTTTAGGCGAGTGTGCTAAATCAAATCACACTGACACAGTCACAGCCCCTGAGCGCTTTACCAGCGCCCAACGCACAGGAACACCGCGACAGCGCATGCCGGTACATCAGCACTGAGTATAATGCCAGGGAGCGCAAGCTTGGAAGGCAGGAACAAAATTAATCAGCAGGCCTGGGGAATCACTCGGGCCGGCCGGCTGACATGCTCCCCTGTTTTGCAGGGATGGTCCTCTTGTTTTATCTGGGATGCAATTTTTCTGGAAATCGGGCAGGGAAGGGAGAGGAAACCAAGAGCCGGGAATGCCTCGAATTACACCACCGGCGTTTTCTCCCTACGAAAACCCGATCCTTAAGAACGTCGCTCGCACTGTTTCCGCAGCGAAGCTCATCTTTATGTAATATATACCATTATTCCAGCCCCCCCCCCCCCTCAATGTTTTAACTGAAGACCTCCACAAGATGCCCATTAATGAAACTACACTCATATACTCACTGGCTCGTGTTTTTATTCAGTTTAAAATGATTAAATCCGGCTCTCTGGATATTGAAATCTCTTTTAAATCAAATAAATGTTTGAACATTTATTAAAGCTTTCACCGTATCACTCTTACAGTACACCTTGTGAGTTGCAGCCAAACAGTGATTAAAAAGATAGTTTTAGCGTTACTACACCTGAACAAGAAGATGCTGAATCTTTGTGAATTGCCTTTATAATTATAGAGACATATAATAATAATCTTTTTATCTAATTAATTGTTCATTTGGTTCATAAAAAAGCATCTATTAAGTGCATAAAGCCATGACTGAGTAAATTGTTCTATACATCAGTCAGTGGTGACTGAAAAGACTGATACATTTTATAATATTACAATAGTATTTTTTTCCTCAAAAAAAGAGAAAATCTGATAAAATTTTAGTAATGAGATATTTCAGGTTATTTAATCATTTCATCCTCAGAAGTAGAGAAGGTACTCCATTCTCTATGCGCAAATCACGTATATACCCACAAAGCACTGCTTCGCACAGCTCCATGTAGGAGTTTGTATACAGCCTTCCCTGGCCAGCTTCACAGGTGGTTCTGGAGTAATGCTACAATGACGTGGCGCCCATACTACTGGCGACGACTTTCCTCCGGAATACGAGGCGCTGGACATCTCAGTGCGGGACACGTTTAATTAGCGTCTGACGGTTTCGGCTTGACGGAATCCAAAAAGATAATGATCCCTGTTCAGAACCATCACTGCATCCGGGTAACCCGCATTTCGGCTTTGAAATCGCGGCGTTAGTAAATAAGTGGAGTGTTGATGTGGTCTGCCTCCTCCACAGGCCCCTGTTTGACATCACTCTTTCTTTTAATAACAAAAGGCGGCGTTTCAGCCTCCGCGACGGTGCGCACTGTGCTGGAGCTTCAGAAGCGGACGCATTCCTGCTTTAATCTCGAAAGCCCTTTATAAAGCAGGTCTGATTCCGGTTTTAATGCCGGGTCTGGTATTAAGGCGCTTTCGCCAGCCATGCCCACACATTTCTGCCGTAATTGCACGCCCTTTTCAGCGGACGCCGTTGCAGTTTCTTGATTACGGCTCGTTAGAGCTTCTGATATTGACAAGCCACTAACTGTCACTTGAAAGACCACAGATGTGTCAGAAAGCAAAGGAGCAGTGAGCCAAAAAAGTCTAACCCTGAATAAAACCTACAGATTTCAATAATATTTCCGCTCCGTCTCGTCAGCTCAGGCTAATAGCTGGCCTGAGCGTTACTGGCACACAAATACAGGCACCTGTGCATTTCTGCACATGCAAAACCACACTGAAAAGTGCATTTAAATTGGATTTTTGCTTCCTTTTTTTTCCATTTACACAAATAGCGTCCAGGCCCAATCAAACATTAGCCACGAAAGGCAGATGAGAAATCTCTCAGGAGAAATGTCAACAGCCTCCTACAGAGGAAGCCTTAGTCTAGTGGATAATTATGCTTGTGTTGACAACAAGGTCTATTTTTTGCAATAATGGGGAGAACAGGGCCCTTCTAATTCAGCAAGACTTTATAAATATATATTTTTATGAGGTCAAGAACCTCTCACTACAAAAAGCAACCGATACGATGTACTCTGCTGTGAGGTCAAGCCCGCCGGCGGCGCTGCTCTCAAAGGCCACGCCAACCTGCCAGCCGTATGAAATCAACGCCGCTCACTGTGAGCTCCTGGTCGGCGGCGGATTTCGAATTTTTCTTTTTACGGGATGGTTCGGGGAAACTCATTAATATTCATGAGAAGCACTGTCTGATTGGCCAACTCTTAATATTCATGAGAGAAGCACTACCAGATTGGCCATTGAATGAGCTCCCATCGACATGTGCTTCCTGTTTTTTTCTGTCTGAGGCATTCACTGGCCAATCAGGTAACAAAGAAGATTTGCGATAGATCCCGACAGATTGCCACAGTGAATGGGAAGTGTCTCCCGGGGTGACCTTTGACCCCCATGTCGCAGTGTCCCTGCTCGATCCCCCAAAGTATCACAGAAACTTATACTGCTGCAGCCGCCTCTCTCAGGCCCCGCCTCTCTCAGGGCCTGCCGCTTTCAGACCCACCACTTTCCCTCCACTTTCAGGCCTCATCACTCTCAGGCCCCACTGCTCTGAGGCCCCGCCTCTCTCAGGCCCTGCCAATCACAGGCCCCACATCTCTCAGGCTTCATGACTCTCAGGCCCTGCTGCTCTCAGACCCACCACTCTTGGGCTTTCCACTCTCAGGCCCCACTGCTTTCAGGCGCCACCTCTCTCAGGCCCTGCCAATCACAAGCCCTGCCAATCACAGGCCCCGCCAATCACAGGCCCTGCCTTCTCAGGGCCCTTCTGGTTGGGTTGATACATGCACAGAGAACAAAGAAACATGTCCTTTACCGGTTTCACGAGTTTGTCCTACACCTATATTTGTGCAAGATCCATGTTTCATAATTCAATCTATTCTAAATCTAAGTCTAATATATTTATTTTGATGTTGTTTTTTTCTGTTTAAAGTTTTACTGTTTATGCATAAAAGCTCACACAACAAAAACACAAATCACATTTTTATCGATATCAGCAGCTGTCTAAGGATTACTCGTCAAAGTCGAGCCTAGATATTTATTGATCACTTTAAAAATCTGAAGCATTCTGGATATTCATTTAGTTATAACACTCTCAACGTATGTTTTGCGTTGTTCATTATGCATACATGAAATACAATAACATCAAAACTGAAATAGTGCTATAGCAATATCGATAATGATGATCATTTAATTCTTTTATTGTATTCTCTTTTGCGCATGCGGGGTCCTAAGAACGGCAAGGCTTGAAAGTGGCGAATTGTTCTGTGTATGGCCGAACCAGAAGGGGCCTGAGAGTTAGGGGCCCCGAGAAGGGCGGCTGGAGCCGTATAGTACGGAAAGAAACGGCCTCGATGGGCCTCTCGCTTCAGAGGCACCCCAAACCGGTGCGTCCCCTCCACCTCACCGGAGGCAGGGCGCGCAGGCGAGCAGCAGTCCTTCACGCTCCGGATGCGTGATTATTCCGCTCGGCAATAACCTTGATGTGCTCCGTTTTCCCTGAACTCCGGCAACATTACGCTAAGAGCCGTGCGCGGAGACTGTCATAGGCGGCGGCGTCCCTGAAAAACCACCGCCAACCAGATCCGGGAGCCCGAATAAGGGTGTGTGCGCATCACATGTAACGTCTCGGGAAAGCTGATATGTGGTGTGTGTGCGTGTTAAGCACAGAAGCGGTACGTGACGGGAAACAGATCCCCCTTTTTCTTTCCAGTAAATCTGCGGCTCTTGTCTGCCTCGCTGCAGGTGCTATAAATGTCACACATGATTATTATCTGCAGTTTTGTATGCATCTGAAGTAGCTCCACAGTACAAGGTCCTGCATGAGCTCGGTTCAGACGGCGCGTAACTCTTAAATGCACACTTAAACGGGAGAGACAATAAATTCAATATAAGAGGGGAAGAGCTACAAAAAATAATCTGGAAATATTTACCTGCAAAAAACTGTAAAGCTGCAAAAAAAAAGAGAAAAACACGAGCTCCGGCACTTGAGACCGTAACTATTTAATTACTCATTGATCTAATTGTACCTAGTAGTAAGAATCAATATTTCTGTAGCGGCGCACACTGGGAGAATGAGACTCGCAACTCGCTGAAACGTGGGTGGATCGGCTTACTCAATTAATCCACGGGTTATAACACGGTTAATATTAGTTTTAAAAGGCTTTTTTTAAACCATCACAATAGGATAACTTTAAATTGTACCCGTTAATCAGGGTCAGCAGAATATACAGAGCAGCAACTTGAACACACACACACACACATATATATATATATATATATACACACGAACACCCCATCGTTGTTCAAAGTAACACTCTTCTTGTAAAAACTTGGTAATACATTTAGTGTTGGCTTTACCCAACAGGATTATAATGAAATGCCGGGGTGTTTTACCATTTTTAACGGGACCGTCTATTTTTAGTATTTACGTTGGGTCACGAAACAAATTCTGTGTATCTTTAATCCTCCCAAATCCATTTTGTTTTTGCCCTGTACTTTGTGCCTGTATTTATTCCCCTGATCGTGATGATTACGGGAGCAGCAGCGCCGTGCGCGGAGCAGGAGTCGCGCTTACCCGCTGTGGGCATTCAGTTTATTATCACCTTATCTCGCGATCTCCCGGGGACTGCGGCGCGGAGAGATCCGACGGGCAGGCACTCAGATCCCCACCCAGCCGCCAGTCCCCTCCCGACACGTTAATCTCCAAGTAAAGTCAAATTTTCAGCCTTCCACAAATAACAAGGCATCCCAATGAATTACAGTCAAAAAAAAAAAGAAATTAAAACACACACACACAAAATGGCTTGGTGCCGAGTTACCCTGGCACAGCCCATATTATTTGTATGCTAATGCTGCTAGGTGACACCAGCCTGCAAATTGTAACTATTTCTTGCACTTTGTCCGTTGTTAAACTATGCCGGTGTGTCTGAAATGTGATTTGCTAGGATGCAAGTGGTCAGAATGCTGCTATATTAGTTTAGGGCCAGTGGATGCAAGCAAATTTCTGGAACCTGGAGGACCTTGTAGCTTAGGGCCGGTTGGTGGCTAACGACAAACATATCATGAAACGAGGACGGCCTCGCACCCTGGCCTGCACACTACCGCTATGATAAAGATGGCCATAAACGCGATCAGCTGTCGTAACTAATGTATGTGGCTTAGGTGTTGACTACAGCTGATGTGTTTTATATAAATAAAAGCAGACAGACTGAAATATGCACAGATTATGTACAGATGGCAGAATTTCCCTACTGGTTCACAAGACCGGGTCTTGCTAGTCCAGAGAATCGCATTTAAAACTGAGAAATCCTCTTCAGCTCTAAGCCCGCAGAACGCACTTTAGAGCTGAGACAAAAGAGTATTAATCCCCGGAAAGGCCACAATAAAATTCGTACGATTAGCTAGCGATACGACGGCTCGGCTAGGGAGACGAGTTTCACATCTTAAATAAAACACGGTTGCCGGATTACGGCGAAGTCACGGAAGTGCATCGGTGGGCAAAAAACATCTGGCAGGGTACTGTTTGCAAACACGGACGGCTGGTGGAGCACATGATCAGGACCTCACGGATCACAGTCGTCAGACAGCCGCCCAGCACATCTGTTCTGGGTAGGGGGGTGGGGGGAGTAGTCCATACTATCATGTGGAGTAATGAAATGAATTGACTTATACTTCCTTATTATTCATATCATATACACACCATTCGCTCTGAGCAAGCATCAGCTCCAGCAAACGCGCATTCACATCACGGTGCACACTGGGACCGACTGCTCAGGACCAAGCCACCCCTCCACTACTCACCATTTCAAACCTCAATTCACTACCTAATGAAACCCACTCAAGATTAGTATGGTCCTCAGAGGCAGCAGTGTTTAAAACGACTCGGCCTTCTCTTAGAAACTGCCGTGGCGGCGAGGGACGAAGGCTGTTTTGGCAGACCTAACACTCCTCCGAGAGAGAGGCCCCTGAGAAAACACCCTTGTTTACTCCTCAGAAAAAACGCTATGGACGGATACAATAACGAGATCAAAGGCCTGGCTTGTTCGTCGCATGTTCTTCCAGACAAACGAGAAACACAGCAAGGGTATAATTCGACTCTCCCACAATGCAACTTCACACATGGGGAGTAATCAGGCTGATGTTTTGGAGACAAAATGAAATCTTTTTCTGGCTCACCGAGGAGCTAGCCCACCAACTTATAAACGGAAAGTAGCTAGCCGCAGCCTTAACGACCTCGTAAAAGCCGTCACTTCAAAGCAGAAAGGGCCGGCCGCATCCTGACGTCAAAAACGCCAGTGAAAGAGGGCAAGATTGAGTGCAAACGCCGGCGAAGGCAGTACTAGCGGCAGCTCAGAGATTTTAAATGGTGCGATTATTGAAATGATTCATTAAAGCGCCTGTCTTTATTTTACCCTAATGGGAGAAAATCGATGGTGGGTGGGATTAGTGCACGCTGTCAATCACCGCCCGGTTTAACCCAATGGGAACCAATATGGCGCTCGATGGGAGGTGGGGCAAACCAATAGGAGATCAAGAACAAACTATAATTCCACTCTCACCCTTATTGACGGCTCATTTTCCCCTATTGCTACTCAGCGGCGTTACCATGGAATTATTTATTACTACATCAGGGCTTGTCAGATGATTTCAGCCAAAGTGACTTATACCCACTTAAACGGGGTGGACATTTTAAATTTAAGTTAATTCAGTCTAAGATCTTTGAGGAGGTGAATAGTGTCCTTAATGATCATGTCCCCTACTGTCCAATTGAATAAAAACATACAGACATAACCAGCTCAGCCAGGGGCTGGTAGTTACACGCGGTGTGGTGATTGAGCTGATGTGAAGACATTTAGATAATTAGGAATGTGTAGTCCATAATACGTATTAGCAAGTTGGTATCACAGTGCTGCTGCATGCCAGTGCAATATTGTTATTTGTCACATTCAGATTTTAACGGGCTGGAGCCTGTTAGAAAGAAGAGTCCCAAGGTAGTTTCCTGACTGGTGGTCTTTAAGAAGCCAGGCTCTGATTAGACATTGGAGTACTGGTAACGCAGAGACAAAAAGCCAGATTCATGTACTTTTCATCGGAGAATCTAATTCCCCTTCTTGTAACGTTCTCCCATTTCCATCACAAATCTACCCAGCTGTCTGTCCAAACTGTGCGAGTTTCTCCAAACTATGTGAAGGATTGCGTTTAATTGTTGTTTCACAAAAAGCCAAATGCAGAAGCCCTAAGATCTTTTTATCTGTGATACAACACGACATTCTCAAGTCCAGAATGAGCTGTACTGACACATACAAGAACTGGTAAGTAATTACACAATTAACAGCTTGGATGTAGGCCTGAACCGGCTCCTGAATCATAAAATGACCGTCAAATCACCCTGGACCTCATATCTTCAACTCAAACAGTTTGCTTCAAACACCTGACAAGAATGCCCATTCTGAGCCGCAGCGGCAAAGAGAGGCATCCCACACCATTTGTCTAATGCTAACAAAGAAGTATTTCCCCTAAAATTAGTTAGTAACATTGCGATCGCAGGGCCTGTCAGTTGAGTAAGCTTAAGTTCCCTCCAGGTCAAAAGCAGAACGGTACAGAAAAAATGTTAGTTATTCTTGAGTATTTAAGACTTGAATGGATATGACATAGCTAACCAGAGCTATCCAAAAGAAAATAAAAATCTGAGCTACTCCATGGTAGAAGCTAAAAGGACACACAGGCACACACTTACATACATGATGTAATGTGTAAGACACTGTCCCAGTTTCCTGTGCTTAGCATTTTGAAAATACATAAACAGCACAGAGGTCAGGCGAGGTTTAAAAAATCGTTGATTAAGTATTCCTGTGAAAGGAAGTTTTTGGTTATGCACACTTGTGGATGAATTTTGGATATTTGTGGGCACCGTTGATGCTGAATATTTTGGGGCTGGACTTTATTTTCTATGGATCAAAGAGTATGGGCTTATACCTCTTACAACCTCGCAGCCTGGCAGCCCGGGTTTGGTTTCCATCCCCACCTGGATTTTACATGCACTCTTCATGTTACAGGGTTTCCCCTGGTATCCTCCCACGGTCCAAACACATGCACTTTGGAAGACCAGCTTCCCTAAATTGCCTAGAGTATGATTGTTTTTGTTAGGCTATGGACACTGCAATGCACTCACACCTTGTGCATTCTGGGATAGGCACCAGGGTTCCCGTCACCCTGGCCAGGATAAGCAGTTAAAAAACAGGACATATGGACAAAAAGAGCAGTTATGAATGTGAGGCTTACCTTCTGAGCACTGTAACACGGTCAGCATCAACCACAATAACGGGCCACGCTTCCTGCAAGAGCCTCCCATCCTGCTCTGCTTAGGCGCCTCTGACATCTGGGGGGAAGGTGGTCAGCGAGACACAGGCCGCTGGTCACTGAGTCATCATCCACAGCGGTGCTGTCATGCTCCTTATCGCCTGGAAGGGGACAGGGACAGTGTGTTAGGGTCCTGCCCCACTCTGCTCTGCATACGCAGCTTCCTGACCTATTTAGATTATCATTTTCGCACGCGGGAGCTTTGTGACTGTGAAGAGCAATACGGGATCACTTTAGGGAAGGTGTAAAGGAAGGAGGTGCCAGCCAGAGATAAAAAGCAAACAACCGTGTCCTCCCTCCCCACACACACACACGTACCTCGCCTATTGCCCACCAGCCCCACCATGACCTGCTCAAGCTTGGCTGCCAACAGCTCCCCTATTTGTGTTGTGAGTGGGAGCACACCAGGCCTCTCCACGCTCCGTCCGCTTCACCAGCCCTCCTCTCTGCGCTCCCTGCCACACCAACCCTCCTCTTCGCACTCCTCGCCTGCCTCACCTGGCCTCCTCTCCGTGCTCCCCGCCTGCCTCACCAGGCCTCCACTCTGCACTCCCCGCCTGCCTCACCAGGCCTCCTCTCTGCGCTCCGCGCCTCGCCTGCCTCACCAGGCTTCCTCTAGACACTCCCCACCTCGCCTGCCTCACCTGGCCTCCCCGCCTGCCTCACCAGGCCTCCTCTCTGCACTCCACCCCCTTGTATACCTCACCAGGGCTCCTCTCGACACTCCCCACCTCGCCTGCCTCACCAGGCCTCCTCTTCGCACTCCTCGCCTACCTCACCTGGCCTCCTCTCTGCGCTCCCCACCTC
>JAODKM010000042.1:15317365-15328876 GCA_026780845.1 Petrocephalus sullivani
ACAGAGCTGTCACCTGTTCCGAACCTCTATCAGCTTAAGCAAACCATTTATCCAAAGTAAATATTGAGTTTCAATTAGATGATCTGGCAGGCCACAGAGATTCGTCGCACGTGGCCCGGAGCGCTGACAGGCGAAGATTTTGCTCCTTTTTCAAACGGACACTTTCGAATGACCCTCCGCGCCCATCTGTCAGTTACCCCTCGATGTCCCATATCTGACCACCAGGCTTCATTTGCACCACTGACGACTGGAGGCTTTGCTTCATTACAAATTCATGCCAAGCCCCCCTAACTGCAGAGAGAATTTTTCTGCGTGGGTCTACGGTATGGCATCATGACCGCTACTGCTAGATGTCACGTTTGCGCGTGCGTCATGTTAACGTGCTCGAGAGAAGACGAGTTATATATCTAACCCCACCCATTAAAAAGTCAATATGAGGGCACCGAGAACCCAAGTCTGTCACCATGCAAATCCGTCTCCCCGCAACAAGCACGGGCCGGCACAGCATTCTTCATCGTACATTTACGGCGATAACTTCGGCGCAAGCCGCTCATTCTGCAATCACGATGCAATCTTAACTTGGTACTACAAAAAAAAGAAGGAAAAAAAAAACCTCAAACAGAAAAGAAAAACCCCAGCGTTGAGCGGATGGTGGCGTTACCAAGGCAACGCAATGCCCGTTGCCATGGCAACAGGCTTTCATATACAGAAAAACCATAGATATCTACACGACCGCATCAGACGTGAAATTTGAGGCTAAACTGCTGTGTTTTCAGTTCCATCTGAATGGGAGAACAATTTAATACGTGTCGCAAAATGAGCAGGAGAGCAGGCAACTATATCCGGAAGCTCATGGCCCTCCTAGGCTGCAATTCAGAGCCATTTAAAAGTTTTTTCTATTCAGCATCTTACAGCTATGTTGCATTAATACTTTACAAGATTATGTAATTTTTTAACAGTTACAACAAGTCCACTGTGAAGTGAAACTTAATATCAGTGCTTCGGTCCTAAGATTGCTGGAACTTGTTAAAAAATTGCATAGAAATTTGCTGATCACTGATGACTATTCCACACTAAACTTGTTTGTTCGGAGGCAAAATGAAAGCAGATGCCTGCGCGTTTCTGTACAGACTGCGGAAAATATTTGACTGATTAATTTGTGTGTTTTTGTGCAAGTATCGAAAAAGTACCAGCAACAAATAGCCCGAAAATTTGCTTTTTTCCAAGTGCAAAAGTGTGAGGAAGTAAGTGCTGGTGACATGCCCACCCAGCTGCTCGGTCATGCACCCGCCCCAGGCCCCCCCAAAAAACACAGGCTCAGGGCCCTACTCAAGAAGGACTGACTGAAGTTAAAGATGGGAGAGAATGAGCTGAACGCAGGACCCGAGTGGCTGGGATTTGGGCGCCGTGAATGCTGCCCGACGCAGAATCCACTTGCGGCTCCGAACAGACTGGGGCGGTGGGGGAGGGGGTAGATGTTTGTTTTTGAATCAAAGAAATGAAGCAAAACAGATAATTTGCTAGCTGGAAAATAAATTCGAAAAGCCACTCCACAGAATGAGGCACGGAAATGAGACAAATATCGACATGGAGACTATTTGCGTTCTTAAAATCATAATCGCTCTTCAGTATTCTGCTATATGAATACTCCAGGGCCCAAGTCGCTGAAATTCGAGAACCAGAAGAAACAGGGAAAAGAATTCATTTAACATGCCTATAAAGCTAACTGTTCAAACAGACTGGCTCAGCCTTTCGCATTAACCGGGGACACGGAATATCACCCCCTCCACCCCACTCCACCCGAACCCAGGAACCAGCTCCGGCTCATGACAGGACCTGAAAAAGGAAAAGTCTCGGGGAAGCTTTTATTCGGCAAATTTGCTTCCCTGCCTACCGCCCCCACTGGAGGTGTAAAATTAGCCCCCGCCAAGGGATGAAACAGTTACCGATCGAGTGAGACAAGCGTCACACGAGGCAATCAGACGATGCCGGTCCAGCGGGAATGACACGGTACACGCAAGGACAGCCCCCGGCTGACTTCCCCGCAGTCTCACCGCCGATATTGTTCGTGACCTTCAGCGGGCGGACGCCGGGGAAGGAGAGCGAGATGCAGCGGGAGGCAGGCCGGCTCCCCCGCCCGCTAAAGCGAGACGCCCGCCACCCTCCGCATTATTCAATACTCAAAGGCGGCGCTGCGCTGGGCGAGGCCAGCCGCTAGTGCTGTCTATAAGGCTAGTGATTAATTATCAGCCGTCCGACCATCATTAATCAGCCTCGTAGCCAATGGGACAGGGTAGGCCAGCCCTGGTTCAAACGATCTACTTTATTTACTCCTCTGACGATCGATCCAGTGGCAGCGGCTGGAAATCGGACGTCTTTATAACGCTCCGAAGCGCCAAACGAGGCGACGGGGTCCTGCAGGAAGGGGGAATGCTCCCGCTGGCACCCGGCGCGGCTGCCCGTCGCCAAAAAAATATACTGCGATTCGTTAATTACCCACACGCTGGATATTTTCACGCCACGCAAATCACAAAATAATTCCGCGCTCCTGCAGACTTCTGTCTCAGCCCTCCTGGGAGCATCAGAACAAAACCGGGGGTTGCTGCTAGATTTTCTGGGTATCGATCCGAGTGTGGGAGACTCATCAGAGCCACGGGTGTCAGCGAGAAAAGAACCTCGGGGCCCCAGGTAATTTCGGCCCCGTTGTGGTTTGCACTTAAGACGTCCGGAGAGCGAATGAAACGCTGCAGACTTTGGGGTCGTCGGCCGGCTGAGAACATCAAAGAGATCGCTGAAAGGAATCTGCTCTGTGCGCCATTCTTAGCCTCATTCTGAAAGGCAAATATCGGAGCCTTTAATAATTAACGTGAGCTGTGGCCCCAAGTTTACCTGAGCGCTAAACACTCTGCTCTGTCATCATGTGCATTATTATTAATTATTATTATTATTATTATTATTATTATGTGGCAGAAATTAAATTCAGCACCTAATCAAATTGTCCAAATTTAACTGATAAATACATGGTGGTAAAAAGCCAGTTTTAATACAGGAGAATATCATGACATTTTCAAAAAGATTCATTCAAATTAATAGCTACCTCAATCGATCTGGGAGGGAAAAAGGGAATGGTAATAATATTTCTCAAAAGAAAGCATATTTTACAGCACTTAAATTGGACATGATACATATGTCATTGCAATCCTGAAGTTTGCCGATCTGAATTCCTGCAGAAAGCTAACCATTGTAAATGAACGTTAAAATGCCATCATCATTCAATAATGACGCTAAATTAATTACAGTGGGGTCCTGGGGACTGGAGGAGAGACACAGGCTCCACATGCCAATATTGCTCATCTTAGAAATAAATATTTAATACGTGTATTAATTTCATTAAGTTTTGTCATCATAAAAAAATCATGATAAAAAAACCAAACTTAAACTATTAAACAGCTAAAAATAAGCGTATTTTTTATTTAAACTCAACATCATATTACTGCAAAGTATACCATAGTAATAGCAGATGAAAACAAATTAAAAATAAAAACGCCAACCTAACAGTCTGTATTTGACTATAATACTTGCAGAAAATATAGCACGTTATTATTAATAGTATTATTTGTTAAATATTTCATTATAAAATTTGTAAAGAAAATCTATTATTACATTTTTGAAGAACCCATAAAATCATCCATATTTATTTTCCTTTGTAAACAAGTCATAAATACCATTAAACTAGGATAAATGAAATTTAGACTTTAAAATAAATTAAAACACTATCAATTAAAACACGTTGAATTTGTCTAACATGCTCTTAATTTCTTTTATTATTATTATTATTCATTTAATAGATGCGAAACTCAGTCTCCCATCGAGTACTTCTATCACAGATCAAAAAGCCAAAATTCCTCCTTTCAATGGGAGAGGCTTTGCGCCGTGTGCCTGAATGTTCCCCACCCGCCTGCATCTCTCCTTCCCCTAAAAAATTCTGCAGCGATACGCACAACCGTCACACAAGGCCTGCAGCATTTTCTCCATAACTGTCTGACAAAGCCCAAAAAAAAAAAGAATACCATCATTAATTGTAGTTCTTATAATTCCCACCATCCGTAACAGGAAATCTCCTTCCGTCCATCTAATAACTAGAAAAGCTGGGAAATATTGACTTATTAGACGTTGCATCTGAAATGTCCCCACAAAGGAGCAGAAACTGGTAGAGTGAGGCTCGATTGTGCTCTTCCAGGAGGCCACGCTCAATAGCATTTCCCCTCACCGAGGAAACACCTCAGGAATTCTGCATTTGTTTAATATAATTCCAACAATAGTAACCCCCCCCCCCACTTAAAAGTCAGTGACACTAAAACTCCAGGAAGAGATGGATGAAACCTGGATGAATGCTGTATCCAAAACACGAGGCACAAGGAAGTGTTTATGAGAGCACGAAATCGTGCGACAAGCATCTGAGCGAGCCTACTTTCAGCGAGGCTAGCTGTGGGCAACCACTACGACAAGAATCATCCTACACAATGCTTTAACAATGTTAAAAACAGAATCTCCTCTCTTTTTTGTTTTCATCGAACTGTGCTGTGGATATGCAGGACCGTAATGTACGTTAGTCAATGTCCTATTTTTATTTATTTATTCCTTTTTTTAAGATATTCCAGGCTGTTTGGAAACCCGCGTTTTTGTCTGCACCAAACTCCACAAACTGTGTTAATTATTTATTGAAGATAAACAGCATTCGTCTTCCAATTCTTCAGACCAACAGAGGCCAGCTGGCCGCTTGGCGGCCACGTCAGTTAGCGACATACCTTTGTAATCTCGCCACTGTAACAAGGAACAAAATGTAAACACTTCTTGCCGGCTTGTTTTTCCCCCTCAGCATTACAAACGTTGATTTTGACATCAACACAAGACAATTCCTGGAAATAATCATTAGGAGAACATATCCAGCTATGTGACTTAAGTGGGTGAAATCATAAAGTACTTTGGATAAATCTATTAAATTAACGGCAAGGACATAACCGCCGACTACTAGTTACACGTTTCCTCCAAAGCCAGAGCGTAACGGAGCCCAGAATCGTCAGATTAATGTCTGAACTAGAGACAGCTGGACAGGAAATTATCTTGCCATGCTGGTTCAGAAGTCTCTTGTGAGTCAATACTCAACCAAAATGTTTTGTGTTCGTAGGTGTTGCATGAAAATTCATAGTCTATTATCGTTTCATTCTTTCTGTCAGGTAATTACCCGCCGCTGACCCTGGCCGACGCTGAGCATCTTTAGAGAAATACATATTAAAACAACACGCGCCGAGTAATTCATTTTCAGCCCAGAAAAGAAATTAAATCAGTCTGATACGGACCACAACAAACTGGCCCCCGGCAACGCTGAACTGAGGGGCGGACGAGGAGCGGGAAGTTAGCGGGGAAGCCTGGAGGAGATAACGTCACAGAGGAGGGCAAATGAGATCTCTTCCTGTTCAAATCCCAGCTCAGGACTCCAGCGGCTAAGGTCACCGCCGTAACCTAGATCAGGTGTGACACCCCATCTGTCTTCGTTTCTTGGTAATCCACTGGAATGCGATTACTTCCCATAATACCCAAGTTATATAAAACCCACAGATTAAAAAAAAAAAAAGAGCTCCGCAAATGCATAAAGACCGGCATCTCCTGATAGCGGAGGTTTTCATTTTTTTTTTTTTTAAGGTACTACCCTGTTAAATGTGACACGTGACGTTACTGCAAGAGCAGCGACTTGCGTGTTCCCCCCACCCCACCGCACCCCACCCACAAAGACCAGAGGCAAGAAAGCAAGCTGGAGCATTTTATTCCGAGTTACGGGAATGAGAATCAAGGTCGAGGGGACAAAGGATTCGTCAGAAGGCCTCCTCTCACCCGTTGCGGAGGGCTGGCTCCGGAGAGCCTCTCCCGAAAGTGCAGCAGGAGTGACAAGCGGCCTGGCCACCGGAGGACGTATTCGGGGCATCCGGAGCGACAAAGCGCAGTCTTAGCCAACCTGGAGGCGGCAGCATTCCTCCGCGCCCTCCCCCCCCCACCCTCTTCTGCTTCTTAACCAAAGTACGCTATTTCACGATAACCTACATGCATGCAAATGCATGTCAGAAATGCCCAAAGCAACCGTAATGAGTGATTTCTTGAAAGATGAGTCTGATTTGCCTCATCAGGCTTTTGGGATTTTTGTTTTTTTGCCCCTAGACACTTGGCAAACATTTAGCCTTTGACTGGAAATTATAATTGTAACGTGGGTGTTTAATTTTTACTTAATCACCAACAATTTTTTTCCTGGTCAGCGTCACCGACGGACATTCCCCCAAAACGTACGGATTCCGGCCACGAGACATTCCCATTTTTCACCTATACGGGTGTGAAAGGAATTTAAACAGAAAAATCTCATAGCCTGACACCATGTAATAGCCAACGATAAGATTTCATTTCAGACTGTACATTTCAGGTGGTACAGGAGGCCGGGATGGAGGAGAGTGTCAGTCCTCTCACCCCCATCTAAAAAAAAAAGCTGGAACTAATGTACTTCCTACATCCTACAGCGAAATACCAGAGAAATGCAGCAGAGTTCAAATAAATACATGCTAACTTTGAAAGGAAGGAGACCAAAGGTGGTCAGTTATTAACACAATTATGTATATAAGAGGCACATGCTGGTCTGTAATTATTAAAGCTGCCTCCCTCCGACAGGGCGAGCCAAAGACAGCATTATTTATCATGTGCTCCACTTGACGGTGTGGCAGATTTACCACAGCACTTAGCGGCAAACAAACAAGAAAATGTGTGCGGGAAATATTATAATGTCGTAAAACAGATTCGTCGGCCATGAAATTTACGAGGGAATATTAACGCGTGGCGGGCGAATACATGGCTGACAGGTAGCCAAAAAAATGTCTGCCTTTCCTACACGCCGCCCCGGAAGCGATGCGTCATGATTCGCGCGCGGTGTGCGCTTAAGACCATGCAGGTGAGAAATACGTAAAAACAACAGCCAATGGCTGACAGGCTTACTGCAGTTACGCGGCAGGCCGGGGAGTTAAGAAAGACGTGATTGGGTGACACTGATCACGCTTTACAGAAAATGAACTAGTATGTGCAGCACCATACTTCAGTAATATGCAGATTCACAGTCATGTTATGACTGCAAAGAATAAAAAGAGAACAAGAAGTACGAGAGTTTTATTTCAGATTTTTTAAATGTGTGCAAAGGTGCAGAGAGACAAAATTCCGCATATATTTCCTCTGCAGGAAATATAGCTAAAAAAGCATCAACTGTTAAATGCCAATACTAATATTATCCACTTATATTTACTTTGTGTCATTTTGCATTTGTAAAAATTTCAAGGCTTGCTGTGAAATAGCAGTGTTTACTTGTTTAGTACTGCCATCTGCACGATATGGTTAATTAAGTAAGGTAGTGCGACCGCACGCTTTAACACCTTAGGGTGGTCCCTAATTGCAGCTATCCATTTAGTGGTTTACATTTTTCTGCCACTTTCAGTTTGACAGTGTTTTATTTTTGTGTGTGTGCTTTGGCTGCAAGGTTTTACAATAAAACTTCGGCTGTGTCCTCGAAATTCGGCAGGGCTGGGTTTCACTGCTGTGGGACTTCCGTTTTTAGGGAGATCACTGATGTTTCTGAGAGGGAGAAAAAATAATAAGAGAAAAGTATGATAAAAAAAAATAAAAAATCTACCTCTTCCAGAATATAACGTGGACCACCTCCAGCTGTTCAGATGGTAATATTACATGTCGCTTGTGAAAGGGACACACCTTTCTGGTGTATTCAACAAGCCAGCTGCAGTCCTGAGATAGCCCTGATCTATTATGAGTAAAGGACACAGTTCACACCTCGCTCGGGGCAATGTACGGAGCACCGTTGCACTCACTCGGAACGTCCAGGGCTGCTTTGCCCATATTTTAATTAACGACCGGCCGCCCATCTGGACAAAGCGGGAGCAGAGACTTTCTCGGGCCCGAGTGGATGCCCCATCTTAGCCCTGTCTAGGAAACCAGTTTGGACTAGACGGGACTAAAGAACAAACGCTTTGTAGCACACAATCTTAGACATTTAATTCTAATTACATTAAAAAAACACACACACAAAATCAGTAGTGATGCTTACTGGCACTCCTAATAGGATAATTATTCTTCATGACTCGCCGAGAAACTCCATCACCCAGAATCCTTTTTTTAGCCAGAATAAAAAAGCCACCAACGTAGCCCTTGGCTAAATGTCAAAATTGAAAAAGTATATTATTCATACTATTGTTTCTCCAGTGCATAGAGACGGATATGCACTTCCAAGGAAAAAAAAAGAACTTCTTCTTAAATTAAATCAAGCTTTGTGCCTGTTGTCACTGTGCGCTTTCAGACAGTCCTGTAGGCTCCAGTGGCGTGACATACGACCGTTCCAGATGAGTCTAGCCGTCAGAGGCTCCTCAGCATTGCATATTTCCTAATGTGGCCAACACAGAAATTTCTCATAATAATTAATTACGTTGCCATCGGCGGGCAAGATTAATATCCAGAAAACGTATAAAATGCCTTCTCTAATCGTAAATGACAGCAACGTAATAATTTTAGAGGCTAAAGCCGAACGCAGGAAGTTTATTATAATTTAAACACCTTTTGTGTTAATTGCATTTTAGTTTTACTGTGATATAGGTTGAAATTCCTTGTTGCATACCACCGAGTGCTCTCTAAGGGGGGTGGGGGGCGGGGGGGTAGTCCAGGATACAGTACAAGATGGAGGCATGACGTTTTGCGTTTCGATATTTTTCATCCCCAGTGTTATTTTTTACTGCATAATCTAAAAGCATGATGCAGCTCCATAAGCAGAAAGCTGTTTAGTGTCCGTATGTACTTCATCTCACAGATCAAAACATCATCCTCAGTCAGAAGGTCATCTGGGGCGGCATGACATTAATTTGATTATGTGTAGCCTTCTGATCTGTGTTTGTTTCTACAGATAACCCAACACTACATTTGGGTCCGAGTTTGGGGGGGGGGGTGTTTGGACAAGGGCAGGGATTGCACTTTAATATCTCTGTTTGGAGTGACATTTGTCCAAGCAATTTCCAGAGGAATTTCCGGCAAGCTGTTAGCGTGACCCGGGCTTGGCGTGCCGGTCCCGGCGTGTCAAGATCGGCACGGCGACTCTGCACTGCGCTCCCACCCAGAAGCGCCTCGTCCTATTGGCCGCCGCCGAGACGGGAATCGCAGCCGCGGCGATCCACCGAGCGGGAATGTTAGCGGGGATACACCCCGGGGGCCCGTGGCTGTGTATCCCGCGCCGGCAGCCAGATGCGTAAAAGGCGTCAGGGGGGAGGCGGCATGGCACACGGCGGCACACCCATCAGATAACGAACTCACCAAATGCCGCACAGAGACACGCGGACTGGAACGGCACTCGCCTTTCCAGAAGTTTCTACGACAGACTTTAAACACCGCAGCTAAACTTTAGATATTTTGTCACGGAACATGCTTAACAAAAGAGAAACATTTTCACGTGCCCATCTCTGACCCCAAAATTCATCCCTTTGCTATTTCAGGATTTCAGTTAGGGGGGGGGCAGGCCACGCCCACTCACTCATGAATATTCATACGTACGCTGGAGCGACAGTTTTAAAAATCACCCGGCAACCGAAGCGCCTCAGCCTAGTTTCTGCACGCCAGCCAAACGCTGCTCTCCAGACTAAAAATGAAAAGTAGATCAAACAGAAGAGGGCCGAAAGCGGTGACGGCGCTCGATTTCACACGCCGGCGTGATGCCCGTCAGCCAGCTGCATAATCAGCCGCTGGACCAATCAGCGGGGCTCAGATTTAACGCTTCACTGTGATATCGTGGACGTCACCCAGTCCTGAAATGGCTTAAAAAGACAGAGCTAGGTTAGAGGAGGCCTCCAGCCTGATCCCAGGTGCCCTTGGTAGAAGGAGGTCTGTGTTCATCTGCACATTTCTGCACTCTATCCATCAGCCATACCAACGCACCGCTTCATAGGTAGGACGGAGGCGACACTGCGACCCGCACGAGGAGTGGGCTTTGTAGCGGAAGTGCTCTCGGGCTCGGCCCCCCCACAGCACACCCTGGCTACCGCACGTCATCTCCTGGTATTGTCCTGGAGGGCCGACCTCCCAGAACTTCAGAGGCGCAGAAGTTCCGGGTTCCAGATGGAGCACCCACCATCCGCCGCACTCGTCTGCCGCCCCGGTTCATTCGCCAGGATGAAACCGCACCCCACTACAACATGAGCTCCAGGGTCGGTCACACCCTGCAGCAGCGTAATAAAACACCTCACCGTGGCCCTAATTCCCGAATCCCTTCCCACCCCTACCCCCGACGCGTGTCGCCACCTACGTGGTGAGCTGTACCGCGTCCAAGATTGATGCCGGGCCCCCCTCCACCCCTCTGTACCGCTCCCTCAAGAGGCTTCTACCTGCCAAGGACTCCCCCCTCTGGCTACTATAGCCTTCAATTTGGCAGGACTGAGGCTCCTTCCCGGAAAAGGATACATCCAGGAGCTGTCTGGAGCCATTACACGTGTGCGTACACTGGAAAACATCTAAACACATCTGATAGCGTTCTAAGTAATTACATTAGTGCTCCTGACACACGGGGACTCCCGGCCGCGTACACGCCGTGCCTGGTCGCACAGACAGCCACGGGGCGCGCACTTCGTCTTGTCAATGTTGCACTTTTGTACGCCTCCTTCCCGGCCGCGCAGCGACGGGACAGGCGGACTCCCGCGACAGGGAAGATGGCGCGGTGCGCTCTGGGTTCTGGCTGCCGGATCGGATGGCCCTTTATGGATCCCCGCACTTGCAGACCCCGCATCCTGGGCTATACATTTCAAAACAAAACAGGACCGATTGCGAGCCGTAATACTGGAGCGGTGCGGCCGGGAATAAAAAATGCATGGCTTTTACAACAGAGCGCTCCATTAACGTTCGGCTTCTCGGATGGAGTTTGACATCCATACCGGGACCACGGGGCGGGCGGGGGGGGGACAGTACAGGCAGCCGTTGAAACGTCCACATCTCCACGGCCTTCTCCACTTAAAGGGCCTTTTATGGATTTTTTTTTTTCTTTTTCTGGAAATTTACAATACAGCTATAAGGCCCCTCATTTAATTGATTAGGTGCTGGTCCATGAAAAAATACAAAGAACAAATAAGGATTTTCAAATGTTTTCCCATAAGACAAGTAGGAAAAAAGAGACGTAGCCAGACACACAGGGAACGAGTCTCTCTCTCCCTCTAACTGCATATATCCTTTTAATCTTCCTAAAATACCGCCTACCCTAAATACTAAAGCTGGGATCCTTGATGTTTTAAGGAACTTTCCACCGTCTATCTGTCTTGAGCTCGGCGGGGGGGGGGGGGGGCCCCACGGTATGGGTAAGGGGGGGAAAGCGGGTGGGGTTTTTAACCTTGGAAGAGGTTCCGGGCGAGAAAGTAGACGGCCCGGGGTGGGTGGGGGGGGGAAGCA
>JAODKM010000042.1:15341680-15369137 GCA_026780845.1 Petrocephalus sullivani
TTCCCATCCCTCCCCTCCCCTCCCCCCCCCCCCCCTCCCCTCCGCCCCCCCCCCCCCCCCCCCCCTCCCCTCCCCTCCGCCCCCCTCCCCTCCCCTCCCCTCCCCTCCCCCAAACAAAAATCCAGAGTCTGTGGCTAGACAGCTCATCTCACTGCATTTTCATATTTAAAGCAATGCTTTTCTATGGGCACTGGTGCCCCATTTACACAATACATTTGCAGGGGCATATTCATTAATTTGGAAGTTGTCTTAATTTTAGGTAACTTTGGAAAAATATACAATTTGAAATATTATATATATACATGATAAACGTGATGCATATCCGTGTGTGTGATATAGTGGTTCCCGACGTTACTGGTCACGAGTCAGTTTGTGTTGTTTACAATAAAGCTATTATTTTCATATTTTACAACATTAACACTCAAAGCTAAATGTACACATAAAACATCCCAAATCAGTGCACTTGAAACGTTAAACGTGTAGAAACAGACCTTCTGACCATGCGCAATATAACCAGCCTAGTGAAAAATGACCCGTCACGAGATCTGCCTATACAGGGCGGCTGTATCCATCCAACATCACATCTGATACCAGTTAAAACACTACTGAAACACACTGGGTCCCAGTTTTGCATGGGAAAAAAATGTAACAAGGAACAACACAATTGCAGAGTGACTGGGTACTACACTGCCTGAACAGTGATATTCGAGATGCCACCGACCCAGAATTAAAAAAGAGTAAAAAGATAATTTCACTTTGCTTTAAGGAGACTGGATAGCGGAGGCAGGAGCGGCCGTGGTGCTCTAGCGCCGGAACACGGAGCGCTCTTGGCTGCCCTTGTCACGGCTGTCACGGCCAGGATCGCACCCGTCCGCAAGCCGCAGTGCAGGGGCCGTCGAGAAACAAGCTGTCTCCGGCGTGTTTTCGTGTAAGGTCGGGCGGACACACGGCTCGGCTGCGGGGGCTGCGCGGTGGCAAACGGCAGCGAGGAGCAGGCAGGCCAACGCGGCATCACAGAGCCCCTCCGTGGCTGAAGGTTAAGCCTCTCAGGCATGCCTGCAATTTGAAGGCGCCTCCGCGAACACCCCTCCGCACCACGCTAAAGGAAAACATCACTCAAAGCCAGGCGAGCTCCGAGAATCGCGATAAGGAGGGGGGGGGGCAGGGTTAAACTGACTGCTTGAATTATTAATCATTTAATCAATCAGTTATTTTATCGTCATTTTTGCAGCAGAGTGATTTGTTGGCCAACAAAAAAAACTGTTTGCCAGTTGCCCACTTCCTGTCATTACTCACTGTGCTATCAATTATGTATAATACAATATAGTACAATGTAATGCTGAATAGTATCTACGTGTCTTTTAATTGTGAATGCATGTCGCAAATCACATGACAACAGAAAATAGAATAAATATGAACATACGGATAAATAATGCAGTTATAGCCACAAGTCAGGTACATTTTCTTGGTGAATATCTTGCATATAAAATCAGCAGTGTAAGTACCAGTCGATAGGCTTAGATATGTTATAATATGGACGTGTTATATTTATATGCTATATAAAATTATACTATAATTCATATGATGTTTATACTTCCCCTCCTTAAGCCCTCCTATAAAATCACCAGGCTATTCGTGCCAAGCACTGACCTGCCCCCACAAGTGTATCCTTCCTGACCGTCCTGAACACCGTTATTTTGCTGAACACATGTTGTTAATATTGGTAAACAGGAAAAAGTGCCTTTACTTTGCATATAACGATAAAAACATTCTTGGGCAAGCATTCAATAGATTATCAGATACAAATTTCACCACAGGATACATCAAGAAATTGGGACGCATGGACCGAGCTATACAGCTCCAAGTTAAGCATTTCATTTACATATTTTATTGCCAGTCCAAATATTCTGCTCAGTTACACCGTTTAATACAAAGCTAAAGCCCTTTTATTAATCAGCAACCTTGCTACAGTGCATTGAGCGTTTAGGTGTTTTACGTGACATGCGACGGCTTTGAATTATCATTACAAGTAACGTTTTCCCTCCAAGGCTTATGCGATGAATCCAAAATCAGGACACGCATCAGCGGGGTAAAGGGAGAAAAAATTATTTCAAGATGAGAGACCGGAACAAGGTATTTGTGTCACTATATTCCGCAAAGAAAGTGTGTACTTAAAAAGTGTGTACTTCTGACTGTTTGATGCAAGTATGCAATACGGTAATGTGTGTATGTATAGAGGGAGTAATCATATATATTTAATATATAAATCACTTTCTCTCTTTCTTTACACACACATTATATGTGGACCAGCACTGCGGAGGTCTGACATACTGAGTACCGCAAACCAGAATACACATGTAATGTACATCAAACTGTCAGAAGTACACACTTATTGATTCTCTAAAACTCTGTCTAACTCTGTTTATAAAAGGAATAAGAGGAACAATGAATGTGCCATGTTACTTGTAGATCTATAAACTGGACACAAAATTCACTGCCGCACAAACAAACTTAAAGCAAACATGGACCAGCAAAATTAAACAGCACAAATTACATATCTTCTGAGCGGCCGGTTTGTACAGCGAAGAATATTGACAGAGACCGCTGCAGTTCAGTGTGGTTGCTTGGCTGATTACTCATGTGTGTCTTTGCACTGAGAAACATAGATGACTGCGGCCAAAGAATCAAACTGTCTCCTTTTTTTTTGCTCTCCGGAGGCAGAGAAGTAAATGGCTCTTTTGTCCCAGTTTCTCAAGAGATATCCCGCAATTGTCCATAATCATTTTAGCATGTGAAAAGCGGCAAGGAGGGACACTAGGAATTATGTGTTCGTGCTCTCGAAGACTGAGGTTCACAAAGGAAAGTCGCTGCTAGACCACTGGGCTTATCTCGCGTCCTAAACTCACATTAAACTATCTCTGTCTGATTCCCCGGTCTGTCTCGGGCAGAGCCGCTTTATTTAGTGACCATGTGGCACATTGGCTCGGCTACATTAATCTGCCAATTCGATATCATAATCAGTAACGATGCTACACAAGACGTCTTCCGTTGAAAGGTTTTACTAAGAAAACCGTACAATTTAAATTATAGGTGCTTTAATTGGGGAAAAAAACCTTAATAGAAGCAGGTTGTGTTCTTATGATAATATAATCTTACATAGTCTTTCCAAAGAAATTAATTTCTTTGATAACTAAAAAGCATGCGCAAAATCAATACAGATGGTATTGCTACGTACAACTGCAGTGCTGCACTAATAATTCACGTTCATTGCAGATCGCGCTGGATTTCTAATAAGAATCTCCGTAACTTACGCTCAGTTCGGCTCAGACGGGATCTGACGTGAGTGTAAGCAGCCAACTCCTGTGACGTGAGACTTGAAAGAATCAACTGGAGTTTAGCGCGCTTCTCGTGACACTTATCGAAACGCGTGTGATGTGATGCATTATGGGTATTTGACATTAAACTAATCTCTATGGAGAAAAATGAATAAATATATGGAGGAGAATAGATGCAGATGCTTTCGCAGTATAGGCACTAGGTACCACAACGCATTAGCATCACCTCCTCTGAACATACATGTGATAGCAGCAGTGATTGGGGGCAGCTCAGGGCAAAACTCAGACCCTGGTCTCCTTAACAGCTTATTGCCAATAAAGCAAGTCCCCTGTGTGAGGCCTTTAGGATCACCAAACTGCACTACCATACTACATTACCATACTGCATTACCATACTGCATGGCCATACTACATCACTATACTACTAATACTGCTTACACAGAGCTATCACATGCCTTTATATTGGTAAGAGCTTCAACTACTGTCAAGAAGAACATACACCGGGTGTCCAAGTGCAGGTTCCTTATGTTATCTCTTACACAAGTGTAGCCTCTCCGCTGTGGTCTTCTGTTTGACCAGACATCTAGCATGTAGTATTGGTGACTGCTTTATAAGACTTAACCATGCTGTGTATGTCTCGTGAAGATTGATTTAAACCTCAGAGATAGAGTAGGGGATGCTTATACATATCTGTGACGAGAGTAGGAGCGCTAAGGACTCGGACCTAGCGGCACCTCCACGGCTTCGTTCCTCAGGCCGTAATCCTTCTAAACAAGGCCCCTTCTGACATCCCTATGTTCTAACTGCGGAACATGCACTGTACTCCACACGCCGCGTGCGCAACGGTACTGCCTTACCCGTGCCGTGCCATACTCCTTCCCAGTAAGCGCCTATCCCACTCTCCACTATTGCTATTAGTGCATACACTCACATTAACTCCTGACATTGTCTTTTGTAATTCTTTTATTTTGTATAGCTTTTATCTTTTTCTATACATTTTAATTGGATTATTATTATGCTGATGGTAGTTCCAAGGGAGCAAAGAGGCGAATAATAAAGATTCTGATTCTGTGCCCATGATCTTAATCAGGATAAGCATTTGCAGGATGGATGGATGGATGAATGGAAAGACGGATGGATGGATGGATGGATGGATGGACCGAAAGATGGATGGATGGATGGATTATACCACTTGTACTGCACAAGCAGGGGTATATTTTCCAGGTCTCCATTGTACAGTAAGACACGTAGAGCAAATGGTTGGTATGTATGGACAACAGTACATTTCCAGAGATACATATAACACATTGTTCTGTATAAACCTGTAATACGTCAGCAGAACCAACCTACTGTACAGAAGAGGGATAAGATAGTGTACGTTCTTAATGAAGTGAAAATGCAACGATCAGCTAATTAATACCATCCATCTACGCTTCCGTCTTCCAGCCGCGTATGTAGTACAGGGTCGTAGGGACCCTGAAGGCTTCCCCTCCAAGCCCAGGGCGCGAGGCAGAGCTACGCCCCAGATGGGACGAAATGATGAATACCTTTTTTTTTTAAGTACTTAATATTAATTTTAGCCCACACATGGCAATGATACAGAACAAAGGACAGAAATACAAAAGCTGAAAATGTGCCCCAGATGAACATTTTGGACAGGAATATATTTGAATATATTTCTTTTTTATTATATTTTCAAATCAGTTTAGTTTGCAATGGCTGTTAAAACTAAGCGACTGACGCTTTCCATTTTCTGTCCACAAGGCTGATATACAAAGTTACCAAAAAAAGGGAAAAAAAAAGATCCATGAACAAAACAGCAGAAAAGAAAACACAAAGTTTTCTGTCGCAGCTCCAGGATTTAGCCGAGCTCACGCGAACAAAGGCGGGCGCGGGATCGAAACGCGATTCCCTCCCCTGCCTCACATTTGACAGAAATATGTATGTTTGTTGTGGTAAATGCTATTTTTATGTTGTGCCGCTAGACAAAAATGTTTGTCAGTCGTCTTTGCGGGGGTATCCGAATGAGCGACTTCTGGGGAGAAAAAAAAAACAAAAGCAAAATGAATTAGCTCATTAGTATAAAAAAAACCAAAATAAACAAGAACATTGCAGAAGTTCAAGGTGCCAGATCATGATTAAAAATCTCGCTTTTATTGTTTTGCGGACTGTCCCGGGAAATCGATTGGCTTTGTTTCAAAATAGCACCTAAGAGAAATGTATTTTTCCATATAAATATAATTTGCCGGAGCTACATACTATTATGGGTATATCAGTCAAAGCTGGGAAAGAGACCCCTTGCTATGCTTGTAATTTTCATCATCGATGGGGGTTCCGATAAGCTTTGGCAAGATTAGGTAGAAAGTTGACCTCCCACTGAGGACGGAAATTCAGAGCGCCGCGGACCGGCTTTCTGGGGGATTCCGGGGCTCCGGCTGACTCCAGCAGCCATATTTGCAAATCATATTTATGTGGGAAAAGATAAGTGATTCTGTTAAGCAGAAATGCTGGAGGAGAGAGGAGCCAGGACCTGTCTGTCTATTAGCAACACCCCAAGAGCGCAGAATGATCGACCAGCTTTATTATATGCAAAAGCGGCAGTCTTCTCCGGGTCACGAAAGGAAATGGTGATTTTGGCGGATGAATTGTAATTGCCTAATAGTATACTGTATTTATGCGGCTCACTGCTTTCCGTCTGTTCTACTGGGCAGAATTTGAATGCGCACAATTTACATTCCCAGACATGATTAATGTCAAAGGTACAGCGAAAGCACTATCCGGAAACAGCTGACCCCATGTAGACATTTTACTTTATATTTTGTTTCAAACTGCTACGTATTTCAGGCACTTGAAGCGTTCGTACTGAAAGGGAAGATTTAAACACTAAATTATAAGCATACCTGTGGACTTGGTAAATGAACCTGTTCTTTCCCCTTTCTGTAAGGAAGGGAAGGTAATGATAATTAACAGATGTGGATTTAATGATACTACCATTATGAAGTAATTTTATTGACCCATTCCCACTCTTGACTAATTAATTAATATTTCAAATACGGTTTTTAAAGGACAGATGAATCAGTCTGCAGCTTCCGATGCTATTACATATTAAGCCTCACATACAGGCACGGCGTTGGTGTCCCCGGTCATTCACGTCAATGGTTCCCCTGGCTTCGGGGATTTAGCTGAGAAATGGATCTATCGGGGAAATCTTTCTCTCAGTGACGTTTACGGTGTACGCTGAAAAGTATAATATCACGGCTGTAAGCGTGTGACGGATGGCGTTAAAGGAAAGGACGGTAAAGGAACGAAAAAAAAATTACACATTTTGACACAGCCGACATACGCTGATGCACATCACAGTATCATACCGGAAATCCTTCCATAAAAAAACTTCCATAAGAACTTCATTTTTGATGAATTTCTCCATTATAATTCCATTTTCCATTCCCTTTCCTTCAGCAAGTTATTTTAAAAGCAATAATAGTTGGACTCGAATTTGAATTTCAGGACAGGTTCATAATAAAGTTGGCTAAGTAATCCGCGTAAACTGGGATACAGATCAAGTCAGGGACTTGTAAGGGCTGTACAGCCCAAAATCGTAAAGATGATGCCTCTCACCATAAAGTTATTCCAGCTGTCTGACCGCACGAAACGCCTTGACAGACCGACTGAGAATATTGCAAATATTAAAGGAACTTCAAACGAGAATATGCAGTGCTACTCCACCCCTCTCAATTTAAGAAATTTAAAATGCAACTCATAATTATTGACGAAGAATAAAACGCATAAGGGTTTTTCTTCTGTTACGTTATGGCCAAAGTATGAGGGAAGCGATGGAGGAGAGTCAGTTCGGGAAAAAAAATACTGTAAGCTGGAAGAATCAAACAGTAACAGTTGAGTTTCATTGGGCTTTGAATTTTTCAAACCCAGAAACTTCGAAAATCAGTGTTAAATGTCATTAAATAGAAGTACAGCTTCAAGGGAAAGGACCTTATTGTTATTACTGTTAATTATTGCCCAAAGAGCAAACATTAAAAGTGAAGGTGGTAATGACAGTAGCGGTCGAAACCCAAGTGATGCCCTAAGCAAACTTCACCGCAGGTGCCCCCCCCCAGACCAAGTTGAGGTGACATCCGCTGATGTCACCCTATGGGCTGAAATGGCTGTAAATATGACTCTACGTGACATGGAGCTAATTAGCAAAATGTTGAAGGTTTCGAAAACAAAATCGTATCAGTTTGACAGTCACTGTAACAATAACAAGAGCCGTTCCCAGCACGGATCAGCATGTCTGTGACTGCTGGAATCTTGAAGGCCTAAATTAAGTTGAAATTGAAAATTTTGTCAAAGATGATTATAGTGTGTCTGTTGCAGTTGAGCATTTCCAGTTCGTGTACTTGGACTTTCCCTTGCAATTGGATCAGTACCATATGTCGGTACATTTACTTATACAAATCAGCTGCTTTATAATTAGGCCTACTTATACTAACGATAATGTCCGTGTGATTCAGTACTCATGACTCTGACCACCAGATTCTCCAGAATCCCTCTTTAAATCTCATGTACCGGGGTCCCTCAGGGATTAGTGCTAGGTCCACTCATTTTTGTTATATATCACAGCCCTTGATTCTGTCATCTCTTGCTGCTGGTATGTGGGTGAAGTTTAACCCATCCCTGCCCAGCTGCTCCTGCCTCCCCTGTCACGGGTTCCCGCAATGCTGACATCTCTGGTTATGCGATCGTGTTCTGAAACCCGACGCGTCCCGACATGTCCGATTCCTACTCCGCACCCCTTGCCCGTGCAGCACCTGTAACAACACTCGCCGTCACACCCAGACAACACAACTGAGGTGTCATCAAAAACGCCGGCTTCACCTTCGATGACACGCTCAGCCACTCCCGACACGAAGCTTCCCGCCAATCCTGTCGGAATACCTTCGCCCGGCGGCCCTGTCTGCCTGCGACTGTGATCATTTCTCAGCTTGACTCCGGCAGGCAGGATGTGGAAGAATTCAGCCGGAGTGCATCAAATGTGCGGCGAATTGGTGCCAATTAAATAATCCTTGTTTGCATGACCAAACTCACGCTGCTGTTTTCCCAAGAGAATATATAAAAAGTCTCACTGGACAGCCCGAAAAGGTACTAGATAAAGGGCAACACAACTATGCAAATTTAGTTCATGATGCTTCAATGATAAGTAATTGTGAATTCTATTGGTCTGCAAAGATTTAAAAAAGAACCCTCAGCGGGTGTCTCGTAACCAGTTTGTGTTTAAATAATTTGCTTTTAACGTTGACAAAATATGTTTTATCGCTTGGTCGCTCGGCATCATTAGAAGGCAGCACGACGCGTGTTTGTTGCTGCGCGGGGAAAACGCCAAGAACTTTTCCCTCGGAGATCCCTTCCAGATCACGGGACTGTAAAAGGAGATTATTTTCAAACAGTTTCATATCAGCGCCTGCCATGTGCAGCAGTGGAAGGTGAAAGGTTCATCTCTCACCTGCTGACACGGGGGCCTCGCCACGGGGAAGGCAGCGCGGCCAGATGATATGAAGCTCAAAGGTGTCCACGGCCTCGGCCAGGCCGCCCGGGCCTCAATTTATGTGAGGAAGCTGGGGGGGGGGGGGAACAGCCCACTTCACATGAGCTCACTGCCCAATCTTGCCATCCACCGGGGCTGCGGCCCCCAGCCAGAAAATTCCCAGACCCCCAGCAAGCTGAGAAGCAGAGCTGTTTGGCTCACATAGACCCCTGCATAAACAACCCGACTAGAACGATGGTGTATACATATACGGCAAATTATGAGGGGAAAATTCGATCTACAATGTAAACTTTCAAACGTAAACAATGACAAATGCAGTTTGTCGCCGGTACTAGAGCTGATCGGATTTAGCGTGTAACAAACTGCAAATCTGGAGCCATTACAGAGTTCAGGATCCTAATTTGTTTCCCGTGGCTCTATAAGGACACCACCATGGTGACCTCTACAGCTGGGTCTCCCGCTGCCCTTTGGGGATGTTGGCCTCCAGCCTCCTGAACAGAAGCCCACGTCCATAACCTGCTGAATCTCCTGCTAGGCATCATGACAGCCCCCCTCATCCCCCCCAGCCTTGCCAATGACAATAAGAGCCTTCTTTTCACTGCATCGCAAACAGCATCTCAGAAAGGTCACGGCGGCGGTAAGGATGAGCCAGAACCCATCCTTACCTCCATTTTTCTGCAGCACATGATTTGATGAGGGAGATTTCCTCCTCCTCTCTGACGCCCACGCGTCACAAAACATTATGCGTATTTATAGTAATTACGCTGTAGTATATTTACACGTCCGACCCCCTGCTTACTTCCATCTATTAACAAGAGACGGGGGCAGGGGTGAGTCTCAACACTTCCGCCGTCTTTAATATATTCACCAAGACACCACTAATTGTACCAATTAACACTCGTCCCGCACATGACCTCGTTCCTTTCGTTATCATTTAAGAAATGAATGAGCGCTCTGTTGTATGCAAATTTAATTACGCGTCGCCATGGGTACACGGCACTCTGCCACAGATCCGCGTCCCGGACCTGAAAGCGCGTCGCTTCTGGAAACGCGAGGCTGAGGCCCGGCGCAGCTAAGGCGTGCCAAAAGCACGATGGTGCAGGTCACACCCCCATCCTGTGCCCCCCCCCCTGCCCTCCCCCGTGTAGTGTGAATTAAAATCAGTTATCCACGCCCTCCGCTGCTTCCCATTCATACGGATTGTTTACTCCGCTGCCCTCGGAAAATTGTCCGCAGTTCACATCGGGTCTCTGCCTCCCTTCAGGTGGGGGCATTCCGAAAAAAAAAAATCTGCACGCAAAGTCACATCCGGGGTTCTGGGAGTCACGTCAGAGATTGCATCTATTTATTCTAGCATTTATTTGAATTTGGCAGCAGGAGAAGGCGGGGAAAATGGAGAATAGTGTAAAAATGGAAGATGAACAGTGCTTGCCGAATGCAAGACGTAGCACCGAGATTCGTGGGATGATTAGAAAATTAGGAAGTCGTTTTCTGTCACGGTTACGAGCCGCGCCATAAGAATTCCTGCAGCGTTGAGAGTTTCGGTGTGTCAGAGAGGACGTGTGCTGCCGGTTCCAGAACGCCGGAGATCTATAGCTCCATCTTCACTTTGCCGGAGCTGCATATTCTCCATATTTGGGATATTCAATTAGCGTAGCTATTAAATTAGAGATTCTTTCGGCCGCCCCTTGCTGGCGCTCAGCTCCTACGGCTGGCTGTGGGTTAATGACCCCAACTTGTCTCAGCTCGTAGCCGCTACCCCAGCCCCATATGAAGCTGGTTAGCTGTGTAATGAAGGGGGCACAGGGCCCTACAATATCTCATTCAGTAGGAGAGTCTGCTGTGCATTACATCTTATCTCTGGCCTGCTCTTTATTTCATGCTTTTATTCTGTTAGAATAATAAAGAGCCCCGTACGAAGTTGCTATTTTCTGAGAAGCCTGTGTTCACTATAGCGTGCGGACGCCTCTAAATAAAAAGGTGCAGTTTAATATAGCGATGGGGAATGGCTGGAGGTGACCCTCAGGCTGAGGACAGCTTCACCTGTCCCATAGCAGAATAGATTCAGCAGAATAGTCTTAGTGCAGGGCTTTTATTCTGAAGCCTAGGTGAGGTCCTTCCAGTAAACCTTAACACCCATTCAATAAGAAAATGCTCACGCACAATCTCTCACACCCGAAGCAACCCCCATCCCGTGCAACACTATTTGAATATTGGAAAATGGTTCTGCACTGAAAAATAATTGCAAACCCCCTGCTGTACAGGTTTGACCATGTCACACAGCCCCCTCCTCAGCGCTTCACTTCCCGTCAATCAAAACCGCATTGTGGCATGGGGGGGCCTGGTAATAGGGGGGCGGTTAATCGATGGGAAAATATAGAGCACGTACAGTATAGCTAAATGCTGTCAAAGACAAAAAGCACATCAGAGACAAGGACAGAAGGAGATGAGTGCAAGACATCTGATGTTTAATGTCAGAAAACTAGGAAGCAATAGGAAAAACGGGGAAGCAGCTAGGGAAAATGGGAAACAGTGGGGGGAACTGGGAAGAAGGGAAAAACCGGGAAGTGGCACGGAAAACTGGGAATGAGAAGGAAAACTGGGAAGCGATAAGGAAAACCGGGAAGAAGAAGAAGAAGAAGGGAAAACAGAAATTGTTAAGGAAGACCAGGAAGAAGAAGGGAAAACTGGGAAGCGGTTTGGAAAACCGGGAAGCAGTAGGCAAAATTGGGAAGCAGTAGGAAAAACCGGGAAGTGTTAAGGAAGACTGGGAAGCAGTAAGAAAACCTGGATTTTTCCATATTCGTTTTGGAATTGCATGATGCAGATGAGGTGCTTCATAAAGTGCAATCAGAACATTTGCTTCATCACCTCCCCATTTCCGGCCTTTGGAGAGTACTGGGCTCCACCATACCGCAAACGACGGGGTCTGGGGGAGCAAGCACACGCTGAGAGGTGCGGAAAATACACCATCGGGAGCGAAAGGTCACGGCGCGGGAGACAGTGGCTGCAGGAACGGCACGTCAGCAAGCAGCCCGCGGGATCTCAGTAACGGCCCGGCCAATCGGCACGCTGCGGCAGCCGCTAGCAGCACGGGGGGAGACACGCGGGACCAGCAGGCTCGCTCAGCATCCTCACTCAGATCCAGGCTTCAGATTCCAGCCATCCACCGCCGTCCGTCTACCTGGGGAAGTCCGGGTAGCACTCCCATTGACAACGAGACAACGTTTTACTCCATTTACCATAAATGAAGGCGGGATCCGCTTAAAGGAAGAACACTTTCTAGAATTGTTTTTTTTTTCTTTCAAGGGCCTTGCTATTATTTTCCAGGACTTGAAATTTGAAATGTTATGAATATTTAATATAATGATAAGAACATGTAGCCCATTAAAATTTTAATTTAAATTTTAAATTGCAGGGCAAGTGTATGAAATCATGTTTAAATATGTAGCAGAATCCGGGGAACACAGTGGTGTTTATTTGCGATTTGCATAGTCATGGGCCACACGGGTGGCAGAAGCCCGTTTCTGTATCTCAAACAGGCGCCAGAGGGGGAGTCGTGCGATTTAATAACATGTTGTGCACCGCGCTCTCAGTTATTCACTTATTCTTGCGAATTAAAAAAAAACAAAAAGTGACAGATGCCATCCTTCAATTTGCCTGTCACCGCTAACCAGCTTTCTGGGACTCACATGTCATTTGTCATTTTCATCTATGGTGTCTGGGCCCTTTCCATGACTGATATATTTTAAAAAAAGGTTAAAAGTGTCGATCAGGGCCGCCATGTCCTCCCGCTGTGCTCCTCCCGCCGTGCCTCGCAGTGCTTCCCGGAGATGAAATATTTCTTTAAGCCTCGTTTTAAATTGAAATCCAAGCATCTGATAAAGTCTGTTTCAAGCGACAGTACATTACAGCATTTCTTTGGTATAGGAATTACTATAACATTGCAGGATCATCTATGATTTAAACTACAGACTCGGGCTTTGTGACACCAAAAAGCTACACTTTGCCAATATTTAAAATTGTAAGCATAGCACAGTGTGTCCACGGTCTGCTTCTGTGTTTTTAATGCAAGATGATAATATACTGGCATCCTGACCAGGGTATCCCCTGCTTTGTGCCTAGTGCATTCTGGGATAGGTTCCAGGCTCACCGCAACCCTGTACTGCATGAGTGCTATGAAACATACATGGATGGGGAGTCGTGCGAGTAATAAGAGTTGCTGAAAAGCTAGGCCTCTTTCTTGAATTGCAGATCTGCTCCATACTATGAGAAAAATCCTAACTGTATTGTTAAAATTGGAGTGTGGAGCCTTCTGGGCACCAAACGGTCGCCCCAGTCGATTCGCGGGGGAGTGGAAAGCGAGTTGGATGCTTTGGCCCTCCGAGGGATGCGCTTCACACCGACTCCTTCGATATACCAGCAGCTTTTCACAAGACAAGGTTCAAATTTTTTCGTAGCACATTAACGTCCAGGATCGCATAATGGCCTCTGCGGCTAGCATGCAGGATCCGCTGCAGAACTGTGACCTACTCCCCCGACAGACTGACGGGCATTTCCTGTGAAGGGGGGTATCGCCCAGGAGAATATCGATATTTAAATGAGATGCAATAAACACGGCCAGTGGTACCCGTATATACGACGGTCTGTTTCTAATTTTTATCGGGATCGCAGGAATAATGGTACCTTTATAGAGCCGCAGAAAAATGCGAGTGTGTGGCTTTCATTCTTCCTGTTCGGGTTAGCCATGAATGTTTTTAACTAAACTGCTAAATCTGTTTGCAATTTTCAGCCAAACAATGCATTTATTGTGGTTTGGTTTTGAAAGTACCTCCTAAAGACACAAATACATATTTCCTAGATTAAAAGCATCAGAAATACAAATGAAACAGGGGACAGACATGACTTATTTCATGAAATGTAAAAACGACAAAAGGCAGTTGAAGTAAAAACTAGTAAGAGGGCTGATTCTGTATCTGTTTTGGCCATCTATTTGAAGGGAAAATTTTACGAGGCTGGGTAAACAGGTTTTTGCATGTGTCTCTCATAACCCCGCAAAACACATCAAGGGGAATTCATGATTACGCGCGCGCAAATAAAATAAAAAAAATTAGCGATAAATCTCTCTTGTCGGTAAAGACGACATCACCCGGAGCATTCTGGTTTTCAAAGGACAAGACCCCTGTCCACGTGGCCAGCATTCCCCCTGCAAGGATACCATGGGGAGACGTCTGCCTCACTGCCACGGCGCAGATTCCAGAGCCTGTCCCTTAATTGACAGGAGGCCAAATGAATCTTATATAAGTGCAACCAGAACCTCTTAAGTGTAGAGAGCATATAGATTTATTCATGAAAGGAATCCGGGCTGTGCGTCTTCAGTAAAGGTCAAACTAAATATACATCATGACATCTTCACATAATCGGATTTTGGTAGATAATAATAATGTCGACTACGACCATGATTAATTTCCCACAAGCGGATAAAGAAAATTAGGATACATCATTATTATAAGTATCTATGCATCAGATTCCAAGTTTTAACGAGGATCAATGATGGACAGGTACGGAATGATGGACAGGTACGGAATGATGGACAGGTACGGAACGCTCTCCGCATTCGTGAAAATCCATCGGAGTGTCCATCAGAGGATTTCTGATTTCCGTGAAACACAGCATGCTTAGACTACTGCGTATCCCCGATATGCTCAAATTTTATTTTAATATCGTTGCGCGACCACGTAGCTAGTTTGTAAATAAAGTGGATTCCAAGGCCACACTTTGGCGCTGCGGTTACACACGATAATACCGAATGAGAAACACGAGCAAATTGGGAGCGCATTCACCGGAGCCACGTGCAGTCACGTCGTCGTGTCCTCTGTGAAAAAATGCACAAACTCACGGGGCGGACTTCACCTTGAAAAGTCTCACGTGTCGGATGGCTGTGCTACATTGTGGCAGGAGAGTCCGGGGGAGGGGGGCGGGTGCGGGCAGCATCCCACCATGTTTTGGAGAACAAGCAAAACCAGCCATTAAAAAATAATCCGCATCCACGTTACCTGGGGGCCGCTGCTCCTTGCAAGAAAAGAATCCTGAACAAAAAAAAATAACATAACCATCTTCCAAACTTCTGAAGCCTATACTTGTATTAATGTGCACGGGCTTTTCTTTCAGTTTACTTTATTTTTGTTTCACAAGCCTTTGCTCCAGACTCAAAAATTGACATTATAGCATTTCAAGCTGTCGCGAAAATGATTTAATACTGGAGCTTGTTGAAATCAAGGGATACTGGAATGTAAGTTAAACCCCTTCTTATGTAGTTATTGTTTATTGTATTTCAACAAGACCGTATCAGCCTTGTGTTTCGACACGGAAAATAAATCAATTTCTCATCCCATGAACATTTCGATGGTTTCACCCCAGAGCTTCAGCAATGACATTTTGTCGCGTGTTTTGGGAACCAGATGGACGCTGGAAAGCACATCGACCAGTGAATATCAATCTAAACCTGAAAGCAATAAACTTCGTTTTCATTTTAAAGTTTCTGAAGCATATAGCTGGCTAAATGCGAGCAGATTACCATATTGAAAATGCCTGCCGGTATCTGTCAAAAGGATTCTGCATGGATTCTAATCAACCCAGTCGTTCCACATTGGCTTCGTACAGCTTCATTTCCTGTGTACCCACCATGCTCGCGACAACAGCCACAAAAATTTTTACCTCGACATTCCCGGGATAAAACTATCTTCCTTAAAAGACGTTCCGCGCACCAGCTGGCCCTGGAAGTCGGAGGCGAGTATACCCGGGGTTAGCCGTGCGGAATGGGACTCCGTCCCCAGCTCGTCAGCCGTGAGCTCTCTCATGCAGAGGGCTTGTAAATGCGGGACAGACACTGTTAGAATAATTCAAATCCTCAGGATTGACATGGACCCCTAGAGATAAATGTATCTTATTTTAAAGTATCGAGCTGAGACGGCACGCTCCGAGTTCCAGGCGTCTGAGAGGGGCTTAAGCTCGCTGTAAAGTGGAATACAGGATTGACTAAAACATTTGCGTGGGGCCGGCCTGTTATCTAGCACGCGATGATGTCCAGAGCCCCCAGGCTCTCTCACTGTCACCCGCCACGACACTATTCGCCCCGTTTTTTGTCGCCGGGGGCGATACCGCTGTTTCGCTGCCTCCCCCCATCTTCCCGGCGCGCCCGGAATGTTCCGCCGATAAAGCACTAATTTCTGCTCGTTCTCATTATCCAGTCTGAGTGCTTACCGGTTTATTTATTTATTTATCTAGCAAGCTCGAGGTGTCCAGATCATTCTGTGATTCGACAGGGGTGGTAACCGGTCAGGATCTTAGAGAACTTACGCCTAGGACGGGTGAGGCCGCTGTGCATAGGGATGGGTCATTTGGGTCATGTGACCAAATGCCAGGCCTCCTGCTTTCAGACGGGACATATATTGGGCTGCAGTGCCCCCGTCTTTGTGTTGCATGTCATTTCCCAATCCTTACGTGGCTATTAAATTGATGCTAAGCTTGCGTGGTAAGATCCTCGCCTTTTTACTGCCCTAGCGAGACGGTTTAAGCGTCGGAAAGTCATCTGCGTCCTGTAGAAATGCTCTGGACATATGGCGCTGGCTCTGAAGGCGCTGAGCTGAGGTCACGTACGGACCGGGGTTCACTCACACGGAGCCCCACCCCATCCCCAATTAACCATGGCTCTGACACTGCACACATGCAGGCAGCAAGCTACACTGTGCAGCGTGGAGTTCACATTTACAGCCCCTTACCTTTCCCATATATATTTAGATTTAGGATGCATGTTTGCATGTGCGCGTTTAAGGAAGAGAAACGGAGGGAGGAGGATTTTTCTGGAAAGGCTCTCTGAGTCTCATGGAAGCAGCGGCCCGCACAGGAGAGGTGTGCTCCAAGAGGAGCACTGAAATGGCAACACGCCGCAGGCTGGACCACGCAGCCGGGAGCCAGAGATTACGTCGCGGCCGCGTTCCCTCCAAAACGCTGCCGGCATTTGCAAGCTTTTGTCTGAGTTACGGGGGCCTAGGTGGCGACTGCGAAGGACGCACCGGGGGGGGGGACCAAATTGGGTGCTGGTGTTTATATTTAACTAGTTCTGTGATGGAAACAAGTATGCCACCCAAATGAGCAACACATGAGGTTAGCATAACTTTCTGCTTTGCCAACGGCTTTCAGCTCACGTCAGGTTTTTTAACCCCAGAGGCATCATGGGTAGTGGATATCACTTGCTGAAGAGGGTCATGGTGTCAAACACCTGACAAGTAGCCTCGACACTCAGTTTGAGATCATTATCACAGTTATCCGCCATCTCTGACCCGCGTGTAAGAAAGTGGATACAGTCGGTCTCTCCTTCCCCAAATCCAGCTCAAAGGCCACGGGGAGCGTGTCGTGTTTCCTACTGCAGCATAGACCTCAGGAACTCAGATAACACAATGCCAGCCGTCCAGTGAAAGGCTCCGAGCTTCTCCCCGCAGCAGCGGAGGTCCGCTAAACTCCGGCGAGGGGCTTCCCAGGCTGCTGGGCTGAGTGCAGGTCAGTTTCACTGCCGCGCCTGGAGACAGCTGTTAAGTAGCCACCTGGACTGAGCTTACGTGGTCAAGCGAAAGACACGAAGGACAAAACATGTATGTGAGATTGTTGAAGTGTAATTTCAGGGGTGCGCCAAGCAAAACTAATGATGTCCTTTAAAACAATGCCGGAATTATGGTGGCCAAGAGCGCTGAGATATTAAAGGAGCTGACTAGTCGCAGGGTAAACATTCCCTCGACCTGATGGAGTGACTGAAACGTACAGTGTGCTTTTTCAGCACCGGTGCATGACTGTCGCTGGCACCTTGTGGCGCCCTGGGAAATATGCTCTTTACATCAGCTCAGAGCTCCTTGAAATGCGCATGCTGTAAGTCACGTTTAATGGGGGGAGTCAGCGGCCCCGGCCAGCCTTTGCATTCCGAGACACAGGTATTACTCCAGCTGTCCGTGCCCATACACCCGCACCACATACGCACCATAAAACTGGCTTGTCTTAGGAAATAATCATCTCAAAGGAAAATCGGCTAGGTCCTGTTTTCTTAATACGTAAAATTATGCAGAAATCCAGCTCTCAACACAATGAGGAAAGAAGCCATTCCATTAAACCCTTATTACTTTACGAACACTGCTGGGAATATTAAGAAATATTTCTGCAGAGGTTGCTGGTGCAAAACAGTACAATTTGCATAAAGAAATTTATACTAAATATATTAATAAAAATTAAAAATGGAGTGCAGAAGATATAAAGGGGTGCCTTTGGAGGGAGCCCGACCGCGAGGTCTGTCAGATGTCAGGCATTCCCGTCCTCTTTTTCCTCCGGCACCTGCATTATTGGCCCGTGAAAATGTCCCAACCGCCATGTCACCGTCTGCAGGGGTAAGGAAGACAAACGTTTATGTTCCAGCCCTTTTTGTTTTTCATGGGAACCGACCGCTTTCATTTTCTGAAGTCTTTCACAAGCTGCCAGGGAAGAGCAGGCCACGCAGGAGATGCGTATTCCAGATTAGCCATCATAGACGCCACATAAATACATGCTAAGGGCTCTGATAGGAAGCATCGTCTTGGACGGCCTTAGAATACAAACCTTTTGGGCTCTGTTTCCTTTGACTCCCTCACTAGTACGATTGCCAGCGACGGCCTCCGGGAATCGCTCAAACTCAAAAGCGTATTCTGTACCTACTGGTTATTTATTGTATGAGGGCTGGCCAGTGGGGGCGGGGGGGCGCATCGTTAGAGCTATAGTCTTAGAGCTAGAGGGACGGTATATCTTCCTTCAACTCAGTCAGCTCCGGTTCAAGCAGAGGCAGAGTAACAACTGGTGTCCGGCCCGGTAATTAGGTCTGTCTGGTCATTAGGATATTTGACTAGTTCTGCAGCAGATGATCGATGTTACGAAGCCCAGCGATATTAGGCGCGCACAGAAGAGGCCAGAGAACAGATGGTTGTTGTTTTCAACCAAAAAAAAAGCCCACAAAGACTGGGGTCACCACATTAACCTCTGTTTGGGTGTCAGCATTGCGTTTTTTTTTTTCCTTCAACTATGGGGTGTCCCTCAGGATCGCAATTACTTATGAGCTTATCCTGCCCTCCCCCCCCATGGATGGAAGGGGTCCCCACCACGCTCGGGCTGGCTTTTCTTAGATATGACAGAGACGTGTGATTTATTCTCCTTGGCCGGGCGTTATGTGACATCCAGACCTCTTTAGCACCAAAACAAACTTCTCCGTCTACAGCATCCAGACTTTGGAGTATTCTACTCGTTCTTTATTTTTGTAGGCAACCTAACATAAGTACATGTAAGTCATGACTGCAACCCCAACATCATCTTCTCATTTGCAAATGGATGTTTCCCCTAAGTGTACAGAAAAAAAAATCACAAATCAGTGGTTTAGATCTGGATTTTGTGTCTGTGTCAGACGAAGACCCAAGAAGACATAATTCAGCCTATGCCAAGAGGAACAAAAGATGTCATAAACATTAAATGACTATACTTGGGACTTTCCTAGACTACAGTTATTTGGGGATCCAGTTCAACAAGGCAAGAAAATCCAGTTCTCTTTTCAATGCTGTAAGGTCTAGAGATGGTTCATCCTGAGCATCGCATCACAGAAAAATAAAACAGATGCACTTCTGGTTGTTTTTTTGTTTATTTTATCTCAGACGGTTCTCGCGGCCATCTCTGAGATCAAAGTTCTCGGTTTCAGTAACCCGGAAATCCACGGAAAACTGCAGGACCACCCCACCCCCCCCCCCCCGACTCGTTCGTCAATGGGTACAAAGGCAGGAGACGGGGCAGGTCTGGCGCAAAACCGGTTTTGTGCGAGTCCTTTTAGCGGTGCAGGGGCGGTGCAGAACGGACCTCCGAGGAGGTCGGAGTACCGGCCTGAGGTTGTCGGGCTTCCTGCTGCAGGAGCACAAACTGCGTCTTCCTTTGTGTCCTTCTGAGTGGACAGGAAACAGAAAATCTATACTGACGTCTGCACAATAGCACATTTTCTGGCCTGTTCGGTTCCCCGAACCATCGTGAAAAAACGATGGATTAAGGCCAGCAGCTGAAAGCCCATTCTTGGAGCTGGCCTCTCTGTAAGGGCAGATCTTAAGCAAAGTTACAAAACAGGGTGTACTAGAAGACATGTATTAATTCAGCATTATATCGTTCATAATTAAGAGCGAGCTCGTAAATAAAGTTTTATGTTTACACCAGTTGCCCTGAATATCCCCCCCCCAACCCCCGCTTGGAGGCAGCATTTATTATCTTTAGCCTATGAATTTGTCGCAAGGTTCCAGTGGGGGTGTTTGAGTCCAGTGTAAAGGAGAAATTTACCTGTCCTTTTATAGCTAGGGAAGGTGTTTATAATGTATCCAGGCCCACTTGTAAAGGAGTCATGGTGCACTGGATGGCAGAGTATACACACACATATTCACACACACGCAGCAAAGTGAAACTTATCATTATCAACTCGCTGCACAAAAGCAGAATACTACTGTAGGTATATATCCATTTTATATGTGTTCTACATAACTTGTGACATATTCTCTATCTTTCTTTTTCCTAGATTGTCATTTAAACATCAAGGATTTATTTATTTTTGCTTTTCTGTGTTTACTGAAGAAACACAGTACATTTATAAAGCGAAGATCATTTAAAAATAGCATTCGATCCCCAGCCAAAAACTGCCACGTGTTCACGGGCATGACTGTGCAGATGGAAGCTAAGAATTTCTTTCTGTTTTTTTTCTCATCTACAGAATCAAAGCCGAATGTCAAAAAAAAGTCAGTAATAATAATTAGTAATAATAAACCACAATATGTTACCTTAAAAACCCATAAGTTGCGTCAGTCGCAAAGAATCTCCATACCAAGAATAATCCATCAAATAATTTCTGAATTACTGAATAAACAGCCACAATCTCTTAAGCTCTTTGAGAATTACCAGCACAATAGTGCAGTAATGAAGAAGTTACTGGATAAAGTCTGGAAGTCTATGCACACCTGTGCCGACAAAGGCCGGCATGACAACCCCGCCGTAGATGGATTACAGTCCTGCGGCCTGACAAATGCTTTTCTGTTTCCTCACACCAGAAGACCCACAAGGAAGCAGCTGGGTGTAATAAAAGCTACCCCGAACGGGGACGGCATCGCATCTATCATCGCCTCCCAAGGTGCGTAGCCGCGCGCGGGACGTAAAGCATCAACAAAAAAGAAAAACGGTGGCCCGTGGAGGGCGGGGGTTGGATCACAAGGGCCGGAGTCGTTCGGCTTTGGCGTAAACACTTCTGTGCTCCGTACCGCTCTGGGGGAAAGACTTTCTTTCGGTCGCCACGGAGATTTACGTTTAGCGTTAGCGAGTGTTGGCACTTAGCTTGTGTGAGGAGAGGGGAGATGAAGCTCTGGGCTGGTGGGAGGGGGGCAGCTGGCTAGGCCCTCTGTAAAGGGCGGGGGGCTCTTATTGGGCCTGGAGGGGGGAGTGGAATCCGCACCACCCACACTGTGGACGCACGGCCGACTGGACCCGTTCCGGGGATCGTTTCTTATGTGGATGTTGTAGTTACTGTCTCTGCTTTTAGTAGAACTTCCCGCCTATAAAGGCAGCCGAGCCTCTGAGCCATTTCAAAACGTATAAAGGGATTTTTAAGAGGTACAATTACACGTATCATAGAGCTAAGCGGCTCTACAAGGCCTGCGGAGAGGCCGCACTGGTGACCCTGTCTGTCTTTCCATTTAAACACGGTGTATATGATCCATAATTATCGTTTTCACATTCGGTTTTGCCACAATTCTCCAAAGTACCAGGGACACTCCGTGACACATTACACAGTGTCACACACTCTTCTGGCTGATGTCGTTCCCTTGAAGGGTCCCCCTAGCCCAGCAGCTCGGCACCACAGGGCAGTAGGGGTCTTTTGGACCCCGCGGACCTATGCTCAGCCATGTTGTCGCCCAAATCTGCCTCTGGGGAGGAGTAATCGTGGGGAGAATAACTGAAGTACTGCAGACAATTGGACGAGGTGTCACCTTGGGTCGGCACAAATCGTTGACAAATACGAATAATGCCTCACACGCCGAAATGTAAAACGACACCCACCGCCGGCCCCCTGCTCTCACTCGGAGATGAGGGCGGATCGCAGAAGCCACTCTACCATTTACCGGGCCACTCGGGCTCATTTGAGGGGACCTGCCGGTGACTCGTCACCTGGGACCTGAGAGCTTTGCTTTTTAGTGGTGGGAGCGGTTAAATGATCTCGGGGGGAAGGCTGAGATAAAGGCATCTGCGAGGAGGAGTCGGGGGGGGGGCTGTCCGCGGATCGCCGGCGGAGAACGTCGCCTCTCTGAGCATCACCGCGGGCGGCCTTTCAGTCCAGCCGTCACCTCACATTGCCAAACGTTGTCTTCTGAGTAAATTACGAGCAGCAGCAATGACGGCCGAGTTTTAGCTCTGTGCTCGATATCATGTGGCACCTTGGGCCTGACAGGAAATCAAATCCACATCCAAGGACACCGGTCAAACGAACAAAAACAGAACTCCGAGTGGATAAGTCACTCCCTGCCTCACCGGCCTTCCCTTCTGAAGCTTTCTTTCTTAAAGGTCACGGCCTTTCAATCGCACTGTTCCTCTCTGCTTAACGGCCTCGTTTTCAAGCAGAGCCATACCGGGCTTCACCGGGGAGGGAATTTCACTTACAAGCCCGGCTTCTTATCCACCATGTGCCCCGCTGCCCGGCGGCCCTCCGGAATCCCAGCTGCCTTTGCACTAATCTGCCCCCGGGCCTGTCACTGGTGTCCGCTGCTCCATTATCCCGGCAACCTTCCAGGTCACGGTCACTCCTTTCAGTCCGGACGCCGGCTTTTGGGCCACTGGCTCTCCCGCTCCCTTCCTGAATTTTTTTGCCCGCTCGGGGGTCGCGCTGCAAAGTAAGACGGGTGAAACTCAGTGGGGGCGCCTCGTTCGGCTTCGGGTTACCGCGTATCCGTCGTCCTGTGACGTGGCACGACTCCCGCAGCTTTGACACCCCGCAAATTACATTCATACTATGGGCTCGGGTTTGGGCTCCGTCCCTGTGCTCTGCTGTAAATGCTGTATACATTCCTGGTAAGGCGATATAGCGGTACGCTCAGACGTTAGCAAATAGATGCTAAAGCAGACCACTTTACATTTTTGACACAGTCAGTGTTTAACCTACAATATCATTTACTCCTTCGCCTCCTCTTTATGACTGTGGGTCATTTGTTTTGCCTTCAATCACCGGACCTCTGGTAATAATTTTCCTTCCGTCTCTGCGTGTGTGGAAAATGTTCCTGTCATCTTGATTCGAATATAAACAATTCAGCAGAAGCGATTTTCCTTTAGTACAGTGGACTCAGTTCCAAAATAAATACATTAAAACTGAGGTCCTCCGTCTCTTTTCATTATTCGTATTCTGATTCTTCATTTAATAGTTTTTGAATGGTGTACTCTAATTTGAAAAGCCGTCTGCTTCTGGAGGGGGGCCGACACATCCGCTGTTGGACATCAACCGTCAATCACCTCTTGCAATTAATAGCTAATGCCACGCCGCTCGTATGCGTTCGTACAAGTCGGCGGCTCCGTTTCCTGCTACCACCGTCCAAACAATCACATCAAATTGTACCGACTCAGTAGCAAAAGTAACGAGACCAGAGAACATTAAAAGTATGTCGTTCACCAGAATAATCAACTCGTTGCCCATGGTAGAGTGGTGTAGCTATCTAATTCTTTGCCTTATGCCTACTTACATTTTTAGTTGTTTTGCATTTCATTGACTATCCCCTCCGGCAGGATCTGAAAACCAATACAGGCGAAAATAAACTTTTTTAAATACATGTTTTGGGTATAATGCTGACTCTCTTTATGGGGCTGATTTGTGGACTGTATCATTGAGTAGCCGCTCGCTAATTCGCTCTGCTTGCCTAATTGAGGGTTGCAGTCAAGGTGTTAATGTTGCATGAAAATGTTTTATCAATTAAAAAGTAACATGCATGCTGTTATTTCTTAGAGTATACAAATTAATGGATCAGCTGACTACGGGGAGAGTAATTCACAAAAAAAAAACAACAACAGGAATATATACATCTGTGGTTCCCTAAATTAAGCATGGTAATTTGGAGGAATTTAATTAATTTGTCTTTAATAAATTAATACTCATGTAGAGAACATAGGTCAGATGATGCTTCATGAATCCGTTATGAGAACAAATCTTGGCTGACTGAAAATGGCAGAAAAGACTGCTTTACTGCGGCATGTTCCATATTCATTTACTGTTTATAATTGGGCAGCATCCTTTAAAAGGGCGACTGGAATATGGAGGGTTTCTTTCCATGGTTTGTCCTTCTCCTGTATCCTCCTGGGAATATAATTCCAGTCCTGCTACCAAGATCTGCCGTTTTCCCTTTAAGTTGAAGTTTAAGTGAGTCATATGTTGCTGGGCAGCAGGAAGATGAAACTAAAGCTGATCCATATTAGCTCCCTTTAGGTTTGGAGAATGGCATTATGGGTTAGGAGTAGCTTGACGGAGCGGCCCCTCACCACGGACCTGACGGCAGCAATCTGCGGAGAACTCCGGGATACATGACCGGAGGGTTGCCGGTCCGAGTGGCGGCGGCGGCAGAGGCCCAACTGACTTCTTTTTTCGGAGTTTTGCCCTTGCCAGTGTGTTAACCTTTAAGAAAGGTACTTTTCCCCCACTTTATTCCCAACAGTACCAGTGGATGAAGGATAAGCTAATAAACTCGCTTTAGATAGCAGCGTGCGCTAGGCTAATTAATCAACAACACAAGTAATGACGTGCATAATTAAAAAAAAACAACACATGCAAAAGCAGCAGAGCAAAAGACCGTACATATCAGCCTGGGGGGCCTTGGGTTTGAACTCGGGCACCTACCGCTGGCCCACAGACCCGTGGCCAAACCTTCCAGCCCACGGGGGACAACACACCAGCGGAGGCTCATTCCGGCGAGCGGATTAACGAGGGGACCCGTGTGTGAAATTGCGTTAAGATGGCGGACAGGCAAGCCAAATATTCAGCTGTTCGCTCCTGACTCACCACAGGCCCAAAATAGGGCCCCCGAATCCTCCTCATAGTGGTGAAAACCGTTAGTGACATTGCCCAAGCGTGCCCCTCGGAGCACAGCTGTGAAAGGGGCTCTGCACGCTTCTGAGGAAGATCGATGCAGATGGGAAGGAGAAACCCTCTCCGGCCAGCAAGCGCTGGAGTCACTGACACGCCAGCTGCATGCAGCAGATCTCAGTGGCTGATAAACTGAAAATGCGAGCGTAAAGCCTGCTGGCCAACTGCCTATCATTAGCCCTTTTCAGACGGGGCCTGACTGTCAGCCCTCGGCCGTGATCCCGGCTGCTTCGAGAAGGGCTAAGGAGCAGAAAATCCCCGACCTGCACGCTCTTGACTCCTGACTGGGTATCACCCCGAAACTCGCACCCGGGAAGGCCAGATGAAAGCATTTGCATAGCCGGAGCTGAGATTTACACGACATCCTGGTACTGGGTCAGCAACTCCTTCACAGAAAGGTGAAGAAATTTCGCCTCTTCGCCTCCTTACGTCTGGCACATCGCCGCCTCTGATTTGTAAGCTGCTTCTCCGGCTTACCCGTCGTTTTACGGCGTGTTCGGCGGGCCGCCGGACTGGTAAGAGGCTGTTTGCAGACACGTGTAAATTCTACACCGAACTTCACAAACAAAGGGGTTTATTACCTCCCCAAAGACAGGCGGGGCGAAGGGATGAAGGCTATGCTATTTCAGCCCCCCCAGCACCGCGAGACGCCCGAGATTTCTTAAAGGCGGTTTCAACATCGTATTTCTTGCGTAATTTCACTTTACTTCAGGTTCAAAGCGCGTTTAATTAACTGCGGGAAGTATTATGTTTAACTCGGGGCTAAAGGTTTTCGGTTGAATTATTACAGTGAATCGGACACATTCAGACCTCAATGCATATTTGTTTACACTGAAGGAAATATGCCATGCTTTTAATTCTGTGCAATTACTGTCCTGCCCACCACTCGCTTTCTCATCCACACTGCGTTTCCTGTCCTAAAACATCAGGCTGCCCTGTGTGAGGCAGCAAGTAAGAAAAAAAACAGCAAAATAAATTGGTTCCACAAGTAAGACATACATAAAGCGCCCCGGAGACAAAATGTTTCTTATTATCAGTTCGCAAACGGCTTCGTTTCGGCGCAGAAAAGGTGCTGATACGATTAGCTGCCGACTTGTGAGGAGTCCGTCTTATGTTTCAAAGAGCAGAAACACAATCTCTTTTCAATTCTCAGAAAAACTGAAGTCGATTTAAATTCTCTTTCAACTGCCATCTGTCTCACTGCTTTTCTGGGCGAAATCATTACCAATAAATACTGGCGTATTTTTAATGCGCTGCGTTTTATATCTGAGGGTCTGGGTTATATTTATAATAAAAAAATATTCATCAGCATTCGAACGACTCGGGAATTTCTGACATTCCTAGTGACAAATCCGGGCCTCGAGACGAGAGCGGGGGTAGGTGCGTGTCCAGTCTCCGGCCAGGCTGGGTATAATCCTCAAGGGGCCGTGACAGCACCAACCCTTATTCTACTGCCCCCTAGAGGAAAGTACCGTCCATTTCAGATTAAACATAAAGTGCCACTTGCATTCTCATCCTCTGCCTGCAGTCTGAGCTCAGATCATACACAATTGTTTTGATATGTGCATTTTATTCGGGATCCCGTTGAAGCATTAGAGAGGTATTTGCTTTCCCAGAGCGTATGAGACCCCCTCGTCCCCACACCAGCCGCACCATGCGAGTGACCCCACGCTGTGGCCAAATCAAGCCCTCCATCTCCAGGCTGAGCTGTCAGATGTCTGCCACAGACTTTGAATCATGCTAATCCACCACGCTAACACGCAACGGCTCGGGCGCGAGACACGGCGCGCCGACCGCAGGGGGGAATTCGCCGGTCTAGTATTCCCATTAGCGGGGCCCCCACCTGGACCGGAACGGAGGGGGGGGGGGGGAATCAGTCCGGCGTGTTAAGACTCACATGTGGGTTTGGAGGTTTGGAGCCGTGACTGCGCCTTGTGCTAACAGCCTTAACTAGAGTAAGGTACCAAGCTAGAGGGACACGTCAGGGCTGGAGCTCCGAAAGTGCTCATATTCGAGATGACAAATGATTAACTTCAAAAACTTAAACACAACAGGGATAATTACCAGCACTGGCAAGAAAAATTAGCAATTACTGTACACAATGCGCTCATTGAGCTACGGTGGATTTTAAGCAGGAACCGATGGTATAAATCAGCCCAAACACACTGTGTCAGGGAAAAAATTAAAGTCAGGCCCAAATTACAGCCCCACCACAAGATTTATGTCTATATCTTTGCTCTGGCAAAACAGGAATAGTTGCCGATTTTCCATGCTGATCTCATGTAGACACAGTCTGCCCCCCCCCCCCCGCCCCCCCCCCCCCCCCCCCGCGCACGGGCCGCCCGTCGGCCCGCAACCTCCGCCCATTGCCCCACCACCTAG
>JAODKM010000042.1:15386936-15398356 GCA_026780845.1 Petrocephalus sullivani
ACTCATAAGAAACCTCACAAAGACTGTCCTCTGCCACAGTCACACGGCGATTAACTTAATTTTTAATGCTCCATACAGTGCAGTACATTCATGATTATAAATCGGATTCCGGTTTAGGGCATGTGAATTCCATAAAACACAATATTTGTTATTGTCAAATATATAAACGGTGATGTATGACTGGATGGATTGATGGATTTATGGATGGAAATATTTTTTAAAAATCCGCCAGTGAATGTACATATTAGAGGAGAGGCCACAGGACATTCAGAACCGCCTCCTTTGCACTAGCCTGCTCTTGCCAGGCCCCGCCTCCCTTGCCAGGCCCCGCCTCCCTTGCCAGGCCCCACCTCTCCTGCCAGGCCCCGCCTCCCCCCGACACCCTTCCCTCCCTTTCCCGCCCCCCCTTTCCTGTCATTTTCTTCTTCCCTTTACATTAACGTTTTATTTCTGAGATCCCTGGAGACAATTTCATTTTCATTCCGGACCCCTAAGTCTCAGGATTTAGGAAGCACGCTGTGGAGCAGAGTGAGTTTCCCGCTGGTTCTGGTGGGAAAATGTACACCATTCCGCATATCTGAATATTCCACAGCTCCTTTCGGATGCGAGTGTTAAGTGGAGCTACATTCATTTTCCCAGAACGGCTTATCCAAAGCAGGACTGCAGTCATCCTGAAGCCAATCCTCGGACACACGGGGCCGGAGGCAGGGTGCGCGTACACACACACACACACATGCATGCATACACACACACTCTCCATTAATTCCTATGGGACAAACCCTAATCCCAACAATGACACCCTTAACCCCTACCCAGCCCTAACCATAAGTAACCCAACAAAAGACCTTTGGCATTTTTTCATTTTTTTGGTTGCAGTCAGATTTTTTTATAATGCAAATATATATATATTTTATAATGTATATATTTTTATATACAAACATACACATGCGCACACACACACAAGGTAATTCTGAGACACAAATCCACTTACAAATGCATTGTCTTACGACTGCTGGAGGAACACAGAATACCCAGAGGGAATCCTGCAGAACTGAGCGAGGATCCGAACCCACATCCGGTGTGTGAGGCCCGCACGCCGTCCACAACGCCGCCCCGCTGAGAGAAACACTCTGAAGAGTCATGCCCCGGCTTCTTACCCGCAAACTGCCTTTTTGTTACAGAGATGAGGGTCACCGCCACATGGGTGCCGAACAGGGTCTGTCCACATTCCACACCATCGCATTTACGGCCGGCCGCTCACCCTAAATATGAAACAGCCGATACCACGTGTGCACAGCGACCGGCCGTCACAGGCCTGGGCTTGACGTCTCCCCGCACTTTGAGGTAAAGTAAGGATGTCGTTAAGTGTGTTTTAACAAGGAGCCCAGGCTAGCTGCACCAGAAATAGGGGAAATTACCAGCATCCAGTTTTTACGTTATCCAGCCGTCCAGCGATACGTCCTCGGGTTACAAGGCAGGGTTACGTTTATGAGATCCAGACCACAGCAGGTTATAGTGACAGGAAGGACATGTAACAAGCTCAACATTAACTCAGATCGCTCCCCTAATTCCCATCTCCCCGGCATACCTGTAAAATTATCCTCAAACATTTAGGAAGCCTCCCGCAGTAATGATGTAGCTGTTATTACGGTGTGGGCCCGGCATCCCGTATCGATCCGCGCGTTACCGCTTAGCGTGCGCTAGCTTTGGTGCAGGGTTCTATTCAGCATCTATAGGGAGCCATGCCCTATATTTCCATGATCATGGCGCATTTAACCTTCATTAAACTAGCTTAAACTGGCTTATAGCTAACTCCTTACAGATTTTACTTTAGATATTGATTTCGGCACAAGAAAAACAGGGATCCTGGGGGGGGGGGGGGATGGATTTAGCAACGGGTTTGGTTGTGACTACCTTACTTTGAGGACACAGCCATCCAGCTAACGAAGACCCAAGGTCACGGCACGAGCGAGTGCCGGGGAAGATTGAACCCTGTTTCACCCATTGATCCAGAGCAGAACTTGGCGGAATATTCCGGAATCTCAAAATTGCATTTTTAAGTCCCACAAGCCTGACTAAGGAAATGACACGGAAGGCCCCGTGAATTAACCAGTGAACTGCAAACAGAGACAACAAAAGGGACAGCGAATCAAACGAGCCAGCCAATCAGTGCAAAGGGCGGGGCTCGCACGGGGACATTGGGGCATCAGAAGGCTTTTCAAACGACGACGGGCTTGATAGCCGCAGCACCTTTCACCAGACGGTATGGCACAGGTGCTCTGGAAGCCATAGAACACTTGGGGTTTCACTTAGCTACATTATAGCTCTTTGCAGTCGTGCACGTTATATTAGGTCTGGAAACCTTGATGCTCTTTGCAAACTTGCGGGGTTTATTTTATCATATCAGCCTTGTTTACTATGTAAAGTTTCAAAAGTTTGATCATTTTCGGAATTTTTTCTCTCTGGGTCATGTGTGAAAACTCCTTTCGTATCCGCGCTTATTTTTCTGACATGAAACAACTGAATTCTCAAAAAGGGGAACAAAACATATTGGAATAATTAACGTTCATTAACAAGCTCCTCTCAGACGGGCCAGTTTTAAGAATCAGAAAAGGACGTTTAACGGCGGCGATACTTAAACACACAAAAGAAGTCGCCGTGCAAATGAGTGCGTCTCAGAACAAATCAGACGCTCTTTCAGGAAATTTCATTGATCAACAGTCTCCCTTATCACACAGTTATCTGATTAAAGGCAGCAAGACCTGAGACCACGATAGCATAAAAAAAAACTCAGCATAATGTAATATCATCGCGCAAACAGGAACCCACTCATGCAGAAGGCACTTAGCACAGTTAATTATAACAACTAAGTGACTGCTTTCTGTAGAGATTATTTTAATGACTTGGTTTATCTCGGAGGTTCACAATAGGATCAGAGGCTCCGGATTGCGAACTCTTGGCATCTGGCTCCTCCACTGTACAAACACACATCCTCATTTATTTCAGATTAAAAGGCAAACAATCAAATCTGGTGAAGCTACTTTACATAGTAGTGCTGATTAATAACTGCAAGTGCTGCATAGCCTCTGTAAACATGCCCTCCCTGGAGTACACAAGGTCAGGCCTCCTTATTAAGCAGAAGCACACCATATTATAACCGTGTAAAAGTGTCGCACCTCCGAGTTCCTTTGCAGGGGCCGTGCTTATCTTATAAAAAACCCTTTTAGTCACCCTTTTAACCCTTTAAAAGCTTCCATCAAATATATTCAGCAAAGACATTCGGCAGCGATATTATAATGTTTCTGCCACTTGAAGAGGGCTGGTAAATCACTGCTTGCAGACGTTTAGAATGTTCCCGGCGCTCTGGTTACGGCTGTATCTGTGCGTGGCGCTATAGATCACAGGATCTGCCATCACGTAAACAATTAGCCGCCTTTATTCCCGCTAATGAAATTTTATCTTGTCGTTACAGTGTAAGCTAGGATTTCGACGGGCTGTACAGGAACACGGGGATGAGTTATTATGTGCCAGAAATAACAGAGGGTGTCCGAGCGCATGGTCGAGCGAAGAACAAAGCTCCACATTTCTCCAACGTGTCACGGCTACCGGCAGGTGTCCGGAACATTCTACCATCGGCCGGATCGCGACAACGTCAACGAGGGTCGGACGTAGCCGGCGATGAGGTGCCTTTAGTGAAAGCGCCATTAATATTCATGAACATTTTCATGTCCCGCACATCAAGAGCGTTAAGTATTTTGCCATTGAAAACAAAAGACATAAAAACAAAAAAAATTACCCCAGTCTTGTAGTCCCTTTATTTATATCAGTCTCATATCACGCTCATTAGCATGCTTGGCCTGAATTTACAGCCTGCTCTACATAATCTTATGCCGTTGACAGGCTTTAAAAATTCATAATTTACTAACTACCTATTGAATACGGGCCTCGTTTGTTTCAGAGCTGCTGCCCTCGTAAAATGTGGAGAGTTCACCTCGGTGAGTCTCACCCACAGATACCCCCGGCACGTGTTAAATCCGCGAGCCACGCACTCCCCATGCTGGGATCACTCCGTGGACTCCCCTGGCCTCATCCGGAACCTCGTTAGCCTAATTCCGCACGGCAGCTAGCTCGCAGGACAGCCTTTACGGGCTGCACGGCTCTGGTGCCGTTGCTATGTCACCAGTCGGGTAAATAACTCACTCTCCCCCAGTATCAGACGCCTCATTTTCGGTGGGTTTAATAGCCCCACGCACGTAGTGAGGCGAATCACTGTAATTTTTGCCGGTGAATGTTTGTGTTTGTTTGTGTCTGATATTTCCCTGGCAGGTCCAAACACGCAACTTATGTCAGTCAATTGGATTTTTCCTTGACATTTTCTGCCCATTATCGTTTCCCTGCTTGTCGTTGAGTATTTCCACATCTCTTGGCAATCGGTCCTGTTAGCGCACGCTTGCTGCGCTCGCTAACCCTAATTGCTCTATTGACAACGGCATTTGCATAAGTCTGCGCCCGCGGTGTAGATGCAAACGCGGAGTGATGGCAGAGCGGCGGCAAGGGCCTATTGACAAACAGGACGTGTCACTTTATGCATGATAAATGCGACGTAACAGGCATGCGGGGCAGGTGAGCCGCCCCGTACGGTCGCATTTTAAGTGGGGCCGGGCAAAGAAAGAGCTCCACAAATACGGACGCCCAAAATATGTGTGTCAGAAAGGATTTTATTTACAATTACCATTCAGCCATCCCCTAGCACACATATGTATGTTTACTACTGTTTAGAGGGCCTTGGACTGGACTCGTAATATCCACTCCTGTACATTACTGCGGGTGTAAACATGTATCATACACAAAATCCTTTTTAAACATGTAAACCGACATCAGACCTACCTTGAATTAAACCATACATCCATCTTCCGACTGCTTATCTTAGTCAGGGTCACTTGGGGCCTGTCCCTGGCAACACAGGGCAGGGATTCACCCTGGATGGCACGTCAGTCCATGGCAGGGCACACGCACGCACATGCACACACAGACTCAGGAATGGCAATTTCGAGACGCCAATCAGATAGGAAATGCATGTCTGCAGAAGGAACCCCAGGGGACACGAGAAGTCCACTCACGCAGAGCGAGTCGTGAGTCAGACCCCAAACCCCAAGCCTCACTGCCCCCCCCGCAGCAAATTCATTCCTCAGCTTCTGAAATATTTTATGTGCCCCCCTAGACCCAGCTAAAGGGGAACTTCTGCTGTAAATGTCCCAGATGAACTCTATTGATTCAATTGGGCGGTTTAAATCCCCTTATCTAAAATGTATAACAGATGGATGTTTGGCTGTGGGGTCAAAGGTCGAATCTGACAACGAAGGCCCACTTTGCCCCGGCTACTAGAACCTCAGCTTTGGTCTGACCAGCCTATGTGAAATTAGTTATTGCTCGGTACCTTTGCTAGACGAGCGAATTATCGATACGATTTCCCTGGGAAAGCAGAGAATATGTAAACGGCGTCGCAAACAAGCAGAGCTGATCCTTTGTTTCTCCGAAAGAGCCACCGCTTCACCGTCCGCTGTCTCCTGAGAACCCTTCCTAGGCCGCCTCCCTGCATCAGCAGGCCGCCTCCCCGCATCAGCAGGCCGCCTCCCTGCTTGGCTCCGCCCCCCTACTGCCCCGCGACCTGAGACTAGCGACAGGCTAATCTCGTTAATCTGCTGACTTAGCGTCTGGCTGTGGCGCTGTCCTCACCACGGCCACCTCATACGGCCTCGTCCATAATTGGTCTTTTCTTTCAGCCGGCCGCCGCGCGGCCCATGGACGCGGCTGCTCACTGACCCGTTAGCTACATTGGTGACCTTCACCCGGTTCCTGCCACTTTCATTAGCTGCCCTTTCATCCAGCAGACAACCTTTATTTCCATAGACGCCCCCATTTATTTTTTTCTTGAAAAGTCGTATCAATTAATAAGAATTAGTTCGGACGGGTTTGAGTTATTCTCAGCCAATTATAAATAACCATCCTATCGGGCTCGGGGCTCGGCAGGAGGTGAAGGCCGACACCACACAGCTCCTCCTGCATTCACGGCATGTTAAAAACCCTAAAATTTTGACAGTCTCGTAACTCCTATTTAAATATTTGCTGGGCAAATGTTCCCGGTTCGGTTATGAAAGCTGCTCCACTTCGCCGCCTCCCGCCGCCGTGGTTTGGGAGGCTGCCGGGCTGCCTGCAGAATTCCGGAAAGGAAGTTCGGCGTGCAGCAAGGACGCGGTTAAACACGCCGCGGGCGACGCGCGCCACTTCCCGTCACCTATGCGACCCGCCCTCGCCTCGTTACGGGGCCTCCACTGACCGGCTCCTGCCGCCGTACACCGGGTCGCGGACTCAACCCACAGTTCGCGGGTGGGGACGACAGTTCTGGAAGCGGACGCCCGGATGAGGGGACAGACAGACTCACCGCAGCTGGGCCTGCTGATGCCAGGTCCAGAGCTGGCTCCACAGCCGCCCGAGAGGGCACTGGCGGTCTGACGGCGAGTCACAGAGCTGCCGAAACTCGTCTGGAGTACGTAACGGCTGAAAAACGGCACCGGAGGCAGGAGCCGCAACAGCGCTCAGGGCTAGACCTGAAGCGATCAGTGTCAGCGCTTATTAGCCGCGCAAACGCGCGCCATCTCCTCTATTTAACGTTACCATTTCACACGTGTTAAGGAGCACAGTTTATCGCTCGTTTCCACACTATTAATAATTAGTTTTCTCCCCTCGTCATGGCTCAGGTGCTTCATTCCTCTCGCGCTCAGTGTCTGGCTTAGACAAGAGCGATGTGCCCTTTCTAAAAATGCTGTTTTGATTCCTAATAGAGTCTAATAAAATGTATCCTAAGGCCAGGCTGACCATGAAGGTAAACGTTATTTAAATGGAGTGTTACCTGGGCCCTAGCTCCTCACCTCCCATACAAATCACTATCGGCTGAGTAATTAAGTCTGTACATCTTCTTATTAATAAAAAATATATTTACGAACTCTCTGCTTTGGATTCTCTAATAATTTACTACCTTCTTTCTTTACTCCCATCCTTAAAAATATGGCCCATGACCTCACCTCCTGTTAATGCCTCCCTCCTGAATGTCTGATTTCATAGGTAAATGTCCCATATGTATTAATATCCAGCATTTGCTGTCATTCATAAAAAAAAAACCCAACACTCCTGCATGTGACTCCAGACCATCGCGAAGTGAACTGACCACAAGCCGTGTCCCCACAATCACACCAGGCTGCTCAGACACACTGTCAAGTAACAGGAAATTAGGCCTTCGTTTTACCCACAATTCCTTGCTTTATGTCCATTACCATCAATTCCTGAAATAAGAACAAAATGACCACCATTATTCTTTAAAGTCTACAAGAAAAACTGTCCCAGCTTTATTTCTCCCCCTTCTTCCAGAAAGTTCTTTGTGCATATCTGAATGGCGATGCTGACTCTGACGGGGGGGTCCCGCCGCGGAAGCACCTCCATCGAGGCAGCTCCGGCACTGCCGCCCGGCCTCGTTCCCGCAGCCTTTTAAAAAACTTTCCTTTATACCTTCTTCAGGTCATAATAAAATCACAGCAACACTCTCTGCATCGAAAGGCAAATACACCTCCCCCTGCTAAACCCCCCCCGCCCCATAGTGATGTCGGGACTGTAGTATTATTTTACGTCTCTCTGCACGGGGTGGGCTTGCGGACAGACGCTCCCTCTCAGGTCCTGAAAAACACGAGGAGGACAAACAAAGGTCCCGTTTCACAAAGCAGGTGTACCAGCCTCGATGCAGACCGTATTTTCGCAACCCGCCCAACTGTGACCGGGCTCAATCCCCCTTTGTCGTGGGGTTCGCTTGCGGAGTCCGGCACATTCCTGGGGCATTTCCGAGTCCGGGAGTCCGCCTTTGATGCCGGCCCAGGACAGAGAGAGAGGGAATGGTGATATCCGAAACCCAAAGAGGAATGTTAAACATACCGGGCCCGGAAAACTGGAGTGCTTGTGGAGAACAAAATTAGATTGCAGACTTAGAAATTAAAATCAAGGTGTCTGACACTTTCATAATGAACATGTGAAACATTAACTACCTTTTAGTTCATTACAATCGTTATGAAATGTATCATATTCATTATCCAGCATATTACATAATTCCTAGAGAAAGAATTCTTAATTTATATTATACAGGTGTGTGTGGATTTGTAATTATTACAGTGTGGGGTCCAATGTTCCTACAAGGTGATGAAACCTGTTACTTTTTACTTCGTGGGGACATTATTATTAAAATAATTATAATTATTAATAAATTATTAAAAGCTGTGACTGCAGTTAAAAAATGCCAAAAGCCTTGTATTTTGTTTGGTTACTTATGGTTATGGTTAAGGTTAAGGTTAGGGCTGGGTAGGAGTTAAAGAATGAATAGCGAATCCAAATAAATATACTTGGACTGTGTGTGTGTGTGTGTGTGTGTTTTATTCAGTCCATTAGGATCGTAACTCTATGTATAAATGATCCATTGCTGGAAACGCGGGGGCAGATCATATCAGGTATTATCATATATTATAGGTATTACTGATTAATATTTCAATTATTAGTCCTGTAAGATGAATTGATATTCCAGTCATCCACCTTAAAATAAATTACCTGCTGGTAAGTGAGAATTCATGTATTTAAACATCAGCAAATTCTAATTTTGATTAATTCAACATAGAATATTACACTAAACAAATACAAATAATTATTACTGTTCTTGCAGCTCTGTTAAATATCCATATAGCCTGAACTGCACATGTAATACATATAAATAGTTATGAGTATGATGATGAGTAATAGTCATTATGACTGCTTTTCCTGCTGACAGAAATGGAAATGTTTGCAGAAATCTGGTGTTGGTTTCTCATCGGAATGGTCCCGTGTAGGTCCGGCCAGGAGGACACTGAGGAAATTAGGGCTGTGAAGTGGGGCGGGAGAGCCAGGGAGCTCGTTATACATCAGGCCTGCATCTGACGCTCCGTCAGGACGGAGAGCAAGGCTCGTGGTTGAGTGGAATATTTTACAGAAACGCAAGTGGTGGGGTGGGGGGGATTAATGAGCAGCTCTGACTGAGGGCTTTGTGTCCAAAATGTGACCAGGTCACTCAGAAACATCGGCCCTTTGTCACTCAGCGCCTGCCAGGTTTGTCACCAGGTGCCACTTGGGGTGATAGAGGAGCTGGGGGACCCGACTCAACACAGGGGACCCGACTTGACACAAGAGACCCGACTCGACACAGGGGACCTGACTTGACACAGGGGACCCGACTCGTCACAGGGGACCCGACTCGACACAGGGGACCCGATCTGTCACAGGGAACCCGACTCGTCACAAGAGACCCGACTCGACACAGGGGACCCGACTAGTCACAGGGGACCCGACTCGACACTGGGGACCCGATCCGCTGCGTCACAGTGGACCCGACTCGACACAGGGGACCCGACCCGTCACAGGGGACCAGACTCAACACAGGGGACCCGACTCAACATAGGGGACCCGACTCGACACAAGAGACCCAACTCGACACAGGGGACCCGACTCGACACAGGGGACCCGACTCGTCACAACGGACCCGACTCGACACAGGGGACCTGCCCCGTCACAGGGGACCCGACTCGACACTGGGGACCCAATCCATCACAGGGGACCCGCTGTGTCACAGTGGACCCGACTCGTCACAGAGGACCTGACTCAACACAGGAGACCCGACCTGTCACAGGGGACCTGACTCGACACAGGGGACCTGACTCACCACAGCAGAACTTTCTCTTCTTGGTCAGTTTGTTCTCATTTTCTCACCATCAGCTTTTGGGGAAGTACGGGCGCCGGGGGTGTCGCCTGATGACATTTGGCCTTATAGGTCACAGCGCGGCCGGAACGTCACGCTCACTGACGCTTACAGTCACGCCTCTCTTGGATCGGGGTCGACGGTACCGGCGCCCGGGCAGAAGTTTGCCGGAGAAGAAAACCGTCGGCAGACCATAACGGAAACAAAACGGCGCTCCTGCCCCCTTAACGGCTCAGGAGCAGCACCGAGCACTGCGGGGGCCGGTCAGGGCTGCGGCTCCCGGAGGCGATGGGTACGCCGTTATATTCCACTCGGCTGTTTTTGTGGTGGGACAAAAGGACGGAGCATTTACCATGACATTGAAAAGGCAGCCCCTCTTATGCCATTGTACAACAATGGGCGGCGATACCCAGGGCTAACACCCCCCCCCACACACACACCCCCCGCCCCGCAAGGTCAGGACAGACACGCTCGCTTTTTCACGTCGCCCAAGACGGAATCGGCGCTGACGGCTCAGGGCTGTTTGGTTATACACCAGTGACCTCGCACAGAGAGACATCTCGGAAACGCTCCGTCCACAAGGAGCAGACGGGCGAGCGGGCGAGGGAGTGGGCGAGCGAGGCGGGGAGGCAGAGAGGGAACCCATTCTAACCGCTGGAGCACAAAGACCGCATCTGAATTTACAATGTATCAAAGAGCCGCGCCAATACGGCCGCTTAATTGTTTGAGAAATTATTCTCCGTCTCGGCGGCACTCGACGGAAACACCGACTGACCCGCTCCGCCGAGCCGGAGTGCGCCGTAACCTCACGTTCTTAATGGTTTTTTAAAAGGCAATGAAAATTACGCAAAGTTGCGGACAGACTTCAGATGTGTGGAAAAAAAATATCACGTGCAGGGGAAAATGATAATAACCAGATTTATACAGGGGGATCATAACAATATTCTGCTTTCCGTAGAGTGAGGAGTTTCAAAGAAACACACCAAATAAAAAATTATGATGAGAAGGTTATGATTTATCGGCGAGCGTTAGGCATTACTGCAGGTTTAAAGCTCCGCTTCATCGTGTGATTTATTTTAAATGAAACACTGTGCACCTTGAAACCAGCCAGTGTGATTCTTCTTTTTTTTTTTTTTTACAAAGCAACTTTTTATTGCGTTATTGTAGGCTTGAGGCAGGGGTGCAGAACCTTAGCACTCGCATAATGTTATCCGCAGTGACTTTGACACACTTTGGGCTCACCGTCTTCGGGAAGGGCGCTATATAATAATTATGCAGAGATGCATCTGTATTTCAGAGGTTCTTCCCCCCGCCTCGTGGGTCATGCGGTGCTGTGTGGGAGGGCGCCCGCCCACCCGAGGACAGGCGCATCTCCTAAGCGGCTACAGCCCGCAGGCTCCTGACAGACCAGCAGGAGGCGACGTGCTGCGGACGGCCCAGATGTCATGGCCGTCTTAATCTCTCCCTACCACTGCAGTGGCGGCACAACAATGCGCTGGAACTCACGGCCGCGGCTGTGTGCAGAGGTCGCCCCTGTCTGCACACGATTTGGATGTGATGAAAGGCGCCATGATGTAAGAGTCAGTCAGTCAGTCTGGCA
>JAODKM010000042.1:15398456-15421281 GCA_026780845.1 Petrocephalus sullivani
GAGGTCGCCCCTGTCTGCACACGATTTGGATGTGATGAAAGGCGCCATGATGTAAGAGTCAGTCAGTCAGTCTGGCAAAGTTTCCACAGCCTGCAGCTCTTTCGGCCCTCCTCTGTCCTTCTGTCCATCTTCCAGCCACCCAGCCAGCAGAGAGCTGCCCCGAACTTACTTTCAGAGTAACATAAAAACAGACAGATAGTTGGCAATAAATAAAGTACGAGTGACTTGTATCTACAAAATACTATGCTAGTTAAACGGACAGAAAGCCTCACTCCACCGTCTCTAATGTCCTACTCTAATTTCTAATACTTCCAAAAATCACCCACATTTATTATAAACGGGATTGTGATTCACTGGCTAAACTGGGAATTTAAAAAGACAAGCATAGCATTACAGGCGTTTGCGTCAGGCAGACCTGTTAATTCTCACTATATAAAACATTTACTGTAAGACTTTTGCATTCATCCACTGAAAAATAATTAAATGCAGCAACAAGAATGTGCAATAATATATAACAATTCATAATACAATGAATTGTCTCATTCACAAATGTAATTTTTATTGTATAAATATTTTAATGTACGTTAAAACATTTTTTGCTTTTGAACATCATTCAGTGTTGCTAGTTTTTAGTACATAATGCAAAACAGTCCACTTTTTTAACAATAAGAATTTATACTATTTCCCGGTTGGATTTCAGTTTTACAGCACACACCAAAATAAAATTACCTACTCTTATTAGATGACCAGTAACCCCTAACTGTGTACAATCTCAGTCAAACCACACTGTCACGAAGAATTTTTCTGAATTAACTGAATAAGTAATAAAATAAACTGCAATATACAAATAAATATTTCTCCCTTTTAAATATGTTTCACATGAAATTTTCCTATGAAATACATTTAAGTGAGAACTGGTATGATGCTTTTTAATTATTGTTTATTCATTTTGTTTTAATTATTTTTATTCATGAACTAAAACAATAATATAAAAAATGTAGTTTTAGAGAAAGGGAATACATTTCATTTTTTTTTAATTCATTTAACATAAAGCATATTTTATTTGACTTAGGCTTTGACTTGAAATTCCTTTCAGGATCGAAGTTATATCAAAACAGATCATTTAAAGTGACCACACGTAATGTAAGGGATTATTTTCATCTCTGTGAGAGAAAAATCATGCAACATAAAACAGCTTGTTAATTAAATTTCTCCTGAACTTAAATCAAGTCCATAGCTATAGAACAGTACCATGAAGTTGTGCAATGTTCATAATTCTCACACTAAACTGTATTTTTTTAACTCACCTTCATTTACATTTCCTTTTTCCTCTATCACTCTGTCCTCAGGAAATACTGTAAACGTTGACTTTTTTGAAGGAATAATACGTTAATTGTGCAGACACGGTGCAGCACCTATAGACAGACTGCTCCTTTGGCCCCACCATCAAACCTGGGCCTCGCCTGCCTATACTCCGCAACATCCCACATTCCAACCTTCATCGAAGTGGCCCCGGATCGAGTGGGGGGCCACCAATGAGACAGAGGCACGCCGGGGGCCACATCTCATGTCCAGAGGAGGCCAACAACTGGGAGCCCCCATCAACTCTGCCGTGGCGGAACAGCATTGACTTGGGCATCCTGAAGGCCCTCCCACAGACACAGACGCCAGCAAAGTCCACAGCAAGTCCAAGTACAAAAGCCCCCGCCGGAACAGTTAACGCTGCCGCTAATACATAGCCTGCCGTCCTCCGCCGGAGCAGTGAGGCTGTCCACACCAAGCAGACAACGTACACTTTATTAACAAGCAGAAGGAACCAAACCTACAGCAACATCAAACCGAACTGCTAGCCGTGGAGAATTTTTCTGAGCTAACTGAGTAAGTAAATCCCATTCAGGACTGAATTAAGTTAAATCAAAAAAGATCAATTAAATTGCCCACATGTAACGTATGGAGTTATTCAACAGATGATTAAATGAAACAAAGAAAATATACAGAAATGTATTTCTTCTACATGTCAAAGACAGTGACTCGGTATACGCAAAGACGACAGAGAAATCGACAGACACTGACATCAAAAATAGACGGAAAACACGGAGGAATCAAAGAGCATTCAGACTGCGAATAACAAAAGTGTCCAGGGACAATGCTGAGAAAACATTAGCAATAGCTAAAGGATCATTAAAATGGACACACGTCAAAGCCGGCTCCATCACCTCTCCCGCTCGTCCAAGCATATATGTTTCGAATATTAGCAGATAATATCAAATGAATCCTACCAGACACTGTGGCAGAAAGAGGAAATTTCGTTCCTTAAATTGTTTATAATATTATGTCAAAAACTGCCGTCAGAAAGTCGACCACAATAAATCAAGAACAATTATAATAATAAAGTCTTATTCAAAGAAAGATTAATACAGTTTTCAGCGTGGGTAGTACGTCCAGAAGATGTGACAGTTTTACTTCTGTATTAATTTGTTTCATTTTTAATAGATACTGTTGTTATTACTATAGTTAATTTTTCAGACAAATAAAATTTATGGAATTTGCAACTAATATCTCAATAATAAATTCAGTTAGATACCAAGGTTACATAAGACAGTGACATTAAAATGTATTTATTTATTTTTATTATTATTATTATTATTAGCTAGCATCCGTAGCAGCATGCTAATTCTGGATGTGTATTTTACAGATATCAGTGCTAAATTTCAAGTCAACCTGACTGAAAATGTTATTTCTACTAATTTTATTATAACGGGAGCACAATCGATTTAAAGCCTCACAGGAGGGGTACATAAAGCGTTAAAATTTTAAAAAGCCCTTGGAAGAGACTTGTAACATTTGCGATTCGGGTAAACACTGACGGGCAAACCTTTGAGCTCAAAGGCCCCTTTTAAAACACGGTTTTAGATTATGCACGTTCCGACACACTTCAGCTATCAAATCGCATTTCCCTGTTTTTATTCATCCCGGAACGTGATGGCGAGGGACTCCTTTTGTTTTTGGGATTGTGACGTGTATTTTTCGGGCGTGCATGTGTATGTGCATGTGTATGTGCATGTGTGAGAAATGCATGCATTTCACCGTGGCTCTGCATGCTCTCGCATTCTCTTTGTAACACTGTCCCCTGACACTACAGAACAGGCAGAAGTGGGAATTAACTGTAATGAGGGGGCCGGATCAAGCGTCAGAGCCAAACATCCGCCAGCAAATTTTGTATATTCGGAAAACAGCCTCTGCAGGGTGACGCGTAAAGGACAGTAAAGATATACCCATTTATAACTATTCTAACCTCTCACTGTAACTCTGCTGTACGGAGAATACATGACGACAGTCCATCCCGCAGAGATACAGCATCACGTGGCTGGAATTCGTGCAAACAAGATCGGATCAAAATTAACGAGAGGCTAAAGAATTCGCTTACGCAGTGGTGCGGTTACCCAGGTATCGCTAAATGATGCGGATGAATTAGCTACGGTGCTAATGAGAGTGGCCGCCTTCATCTGTCGCAAATGGGTAGCGCAAATAACAGCTTAACATCTGGGGAATCGCTTTTCCCCACCAGATACAAAAAAAAAATTCAGTATTCAGAAAATATTTTAGCAAGGATGCAAAACACGTGTTTTAGAACAAATTCAGTCCACCGAGGCCAGATAGGCTCACTGGATCTGAATGGGGGGAAACTCAGCGAGGGAGCGGTGGGGTGGGGGTACTGGGGGTGCAGTTTCGACCTACACCTTAGCGGGGTATTTAACATGCAGGCCTTCAGAGACCGTTTAGGAGCAGCCTCGCTAACAGGAGTGCGGCGGCGGTGGCGGGGGCCCTGAAAATGGGCCAGCAGATAGCGAGGCGGCTAAGGAGAGGCAGCCGTAGCCCCGAGCTGCCACGGCTCCCAGGAGCCGCTGCCGCCACAGCCGGCCGTACAAATGGGCAGCAGAGTATGTAAAGTGTACATTACGGCAGGGCTGGCTGCTGCCGGAGCCCCCCGCGCCACCCGGGACCGCTTACCAGCCCATTTAGCAGCGCCGCGCTGCGCCAGGCAGCGTCCATCACGCCCACCACCCAGGGCGAGGACTTCTGTTCTTCCAGGAGTCAGGCCACCCTGATGCTTTAATTAAGACAAAGGGGCCGCCTGCTTGCATTAATCTCCCAAAAAGTGTGGACAATTAGGACAGCATCTCTTTGTATTAATATTCGCCCGTCCATCCATTTCCTAACCACCGCTCCAAGTCAGGCTAATAATAATAATAAATATGAATATTATTCACATTTGCTTATCCCAAGTCAGAGCAATTTTAGTATTATTATTATTATTATTTATTATGTGAAAAAAGAAGGTGGCAAGACCAAAATTATTAAAAAGTGTCCAAATGGTAGGTCACTGCGTGTTTTTTTTTTTTTTTTAGGGACAGTACTACAGGAATTGTAACTTATTTTTAGATGCCATCAAATATAAATACCTGGGAAATCTAAATCTGCTATTTTTTTTTTTAATTCATTCAAATTTATTACATTTAAATTTATTCAAAATTTATTTTTAATTCATTCAAATAGGTAAACAAGTACACAACGAAACTAGTAGAACCACTTCTGCAAACAAAATAAAGAAGAATTCCATTTTACCTAGTTTGTATCTGAGTTAACGGTTAAGCACAATGTTTATAAATCTTTAATCGCTCCCAAAAATGTGTATTACTACAGTCTGGGGGTTGGTGTATGGCATTAAACACGAAGGCCGGCCCCTGACAGAAACCCAAAAACTCTAAAATACGGTGCAGCGTTCACATGAGACCAGGAGGCCACTGACGGTCAGAAGCACCAGCGTACATTTGCACTGATGAGTCCTCACTCATCCTGACAGAATAAGCTAGCTCCCCAGCGCTGTCGAGAGGGCATTCAGCCGACTAACGCACCTCACCGCGGCCGCAGTGTAAGTACCAAATTACAATTTCACCCACAGATGTTTCTACACATCTGCCATTCTGCTTTTCTGCATTTAAATCTCCTCCGGGCCGAATTTCCTTGTGAGAATGCGCTGTTTTTTTCCCCCCAGCTCTGACGCGTGTGAAGTGTCTGAAATGAAATGTTCATCCCTTTATCGGCCTGGACTGGCAGCTGACAAATGCACCTGAAATTACTCCTCAAAAGACAGGCGATCGGCGTCAGCGTGGGGGGGGAGGGGGGGGTACCCGCCATAACGGCACCCGCCGATGCTCTAGAATAGTCCGCCGCATACCATTCACAGGCCGCAGCCGTCACCTATCAGCCTATCGCTCACATTCTCCCACTGCAGCCCCCTCAGTCGTTTTCCCCGTTTAGTTTAATTACTGCTTGATTATTAATAATATGATTAATAATATTATGACGTGCGAAGGAAACCAAATTATCTGTGCAGCACAACAGAAGAACACACTGTAATTAACGGCATAGAAAAGCACAGCAGAGCAGATCAGAATGCGATCCTTTAAATTATTGCATATCATTATATATTATTTTGGCTGTACCCCGTGACCCCGACAGAGATAAGCGGCTGAAGGTGATTGGTTGGATTTTGGCAGCAGCTACGGCATTAATGACGGACCGGCGCATTAGCCGCTTATTTCTGCCCGCTGTTACTGTGGCACGAAGGCGCGGCAGCGCCCGCAAAGTGCGAGGCGGGAGGGTAAAGATGCTCCCCTCCGCGCCGGGCGGAAGTGGGCGGAGTCACGCGGACCTGGATCCGGGTAAGTGGCCACCTTCCCGCAGGACGCTGCTTAAACTCCTTTCTACCTCGCAAGAATATTTAATTTGGTGGCGGCTGAATGTTAATGTAATTTTACCACCCTGACAGTGTATCATCGGCTCGGTGGCGCTTATCACAGCCTCAGCGTTGGGACGGCCTGACCCCGCTCGCTTATAAAGTGCCTCATTTCAATTCCCAGTGTCGCACCTCCCAAAACTAATAAGGCCGCGGCGGCCGGCCGCTCTCTCCTAATTGGCTGCGGTCGTGTGCGGGATGTTATTCTGGGACTCTTCATACATTTCGAGGGTAGAAGACCCAGGTGGGCGTCCCACTAATTCACTAAAATTGGCACATGCCACGAACAAACTCACCTTAGTGGGCGTAAGCTGTGGGATTATGGGGTCTCGACGGTGGAACGGGACCAAGCTTATTACTCGGGAGCTATGCGTCCAGCCCTCCCAGGTCCCCCAGGTAAATTAGCGCCGCGCTATTCTGATACGCGTAAGTGGCTAATAGGTAAAGGAGCACCAAGGAAAAAAATTTTAAAAAGTGGCTCCAAAGAAGGGCACCTGTAAGTAATTATGAGGGCATTAATCCACGCGGGCACCGCCGGAGTTGGGTCGGGCTCACATTTCACACCAGCCTGGCTGCATGGTACGGAACACGCCGCTCCAGGCAGACACCTTGCGGGGGGGGAGGGGGGGCATCCCTCCAACAAAAAAATAAAGCAACCTTCCACTGCCATGCCATGACTTCCGAATGAGCTGCGGCAGCAGGTTGGCACCTCCCAGCCACCTCCCCGTCGTCACAGAGACGTGACACAGATGTGCCTAAGTGGGGGCTGCGACCCTGCCCGTGCGGCCCCTCACTCTCTCTCCTGTCGTGTGAGTGCCACACCCACTTTGATCTTCACCCGAGTCACGCCGGGCTCGCTGGCCACGGAATCTGAAATGCATTGAAGCCCCGCAGCAATCGCCGCGAAAGATGAAATACAGACGGCGTGGGGGGGGGCACCATTCAAAGATAGCCAGCTCCTGGCATGCGATAAGGTATTTCTGATATTCTTCGAGGACTAATAAAGCCCGAGTCGAGTGCAAACAAAGGCTCCATTTTCCTGGGGAAATATGATCCCATCGTTTACAGCCACCAGATACGGAGAGCTATAAAGGCCGGCATTCAGGGGGGGGGTGCGCTAACCAGGCGATCCGATGGAGCACAGGTAACCTTAGCTTCCAATTAAACGCCATTTCCTGTGACGGACAATGCGGGACAAGCACAACACAAGAAAGGCGGGCCTCGTGCAGCACAATAGTGCACGCGGGGAGCCGCTCCGCGCCCGGCAAGCTCAGGGGGTTCAATCTTCAGCTCCGATAAATTAATATTCACATGGAGCCAAAGTAATGAGATTTAAGCGTCGAGAAGGACAATCTACGTTTCAACAGTTAATAATTTTACATTATCCGTCAGGATTGCATACGCCCCCCCCCCCCGTCCCCACACACACGCACACACACACACACACACACACACACACTCTCCCCTCCCCCGCTGTCAAATTAGGCTGAGAAGCTGTAACTATATACAACGAAAAATTATTTTACATACGTATAGCGCAGGATGCTTGATCCAGATGGGTGTCCACTCCAAATTCACACTCCTGTCGTGGTTCCGGTTCGCATAATATTCCCGTTATCCTCCCCTGATTTTCCAGACAATTGTCAAGCTACCTGGGAATAATGAAGTGACCAACTGTAGCTATGATGCATTGGCGCGCCCCTGTTATTAGACGCCACTGTGATGCACACGCTAACACACCTTAATGCAATAAAGTAATTAATACATTAAGTAGCACAGCAGCAGGAAGGCAATAAGATTGATAAGCTACCTAGCAAAAAAAAAATACAACAAAATGAAATCCCGAAACTTGTGTAATTCGGCTTATAAAGTAATATTACTTAGCACAGACGAGCCACATTCATACTGGTACTCAGTCGGTAGATTCTGGTTGCACTAAAATGGTGAAAAGAAGCTTAATTCTGTTGATCTCTCATTTGGGGATGTGTTCAAAGAGCATGAACTGGAAGTAATGAGATACTTCAAATAAAATTCTACCCTCATGAAAAGACGGCTGATTTCTCTATATCTAATATACATAATTATGACTTTAGAGAAGACTGCGGGTGAAAAGGAGAAATCAGGATGTCTAATTTAGCCTGGAAATGTATAGTATCCATACTTACAAATTTTGCATGTAGGGTCAGAATCTACAGGCAGGTAAGAATTGTGACCCCGGTATTTGATGGTTTTATGCTGACTGAGAACAGCTCCTTGGCTCGTGAACTCTGAACCCTTAACTGAGGCTCCCCATTCCCCGCCATTGCCGAAGTCCAAGCGGCCAAAGCGCCGAGCGTTGGCACACAGAAAGCCCCAGCGGCGACGCATGAGGCGAGTGAGGAGCGGGAGAAGCCCGGACATGTCCCTCGCTGGCAGCTCCCGCGCCACCCGGCAGCGGGCCTGTGAAAGGCCGCGGCTTCTTATGGGGCTGCACTCGTGGCGATCTTCGGGAGTCGAGTCGCCAGTCAAGAGCGGCCTTACCAAGGGAAAATGAGCAGATTACACCAAGCCCCCCCCCCCCGAATGAACAGCATAAAAGAAAACAACCACCCATTCAGAGGAGCGGGAACCTAACTCCATCATTCACTTATTTGGCCCCTCCCCCGGGACAAAGACATTCAGTACTGTAATGTAGTTCCATTTCCCATTCTGATCCATGTTATTTTAATGGCTAAAGCATCCTTGGCACGTACACAGACCTTATTATTCAAAGAGAGTCCTGATTGCTGACTTGCGTGTCAGCCGGCTGAACATTAATGCTCTCGCACACAGAGCTCAGGTGCTCGGCTAGAGAACATGTTTGTTGTTTAACCCCCTGACCCGAGCCGAGGAGCCTGAGAGTCAGTTAGCAGCATGTGGCTGGGTCCTCTGCGTGGCGCTCGCCGAGATACAGAGGCAAGCATTAGCTTAGCTTATTAGCTTAGCTTTTTAGCTTAGTGCTAAAACATGCGGAAGAGAGAACAAGGGGTGCGAATATGTTACTGGATTCGCGAGGCCTGCTAAGCACACATACACGTATGGGGATGAGCGAACAAACATGCCAAATGTACGGCTTCTGTTTGTCCGTTTCCCTCTGAATCCAACGCGAGACCTACAGAGTAGGCCGGCCGCCGAAATGTCAGCCAGGTGGCAGACTCTGCGAGTAGAATCTGAGTCTCATCTGCGATTAATCACGCGATAAGAAGCGCGCCGCTCTCTGAAAATAGCGCTCCGCTATCGCGCTAGCTGGACGGAGATAACGGGGAGCCGATGTTTAGCCTGAGCTGCCAAGGCGCGGCCTGCCCACGCTGGTGCTCAGGCCCACCATCTGGCTCTTATCAGCGCCGCCTGCAAGCAAGCAAACGTGTGCGTGCGTGCGTTTGTGTGCGCTCTCCACCGAGCTGACCCTTATGTGAGGGAACCCTGCCCACGTCCGGGTCCAGCAGGATCAGAGGCACCAGTCATCCCTGTACCGTTTGCTGATGTAAACGACGATAAGGACTGCAAAGCATCCTGGGTAACCGTGTAATGGAATGTGACAGCCGAGAGTGTGCTGGACATAGTCAGATGAACTTTTCAGTTCCTAACGTCATATTATAGCTAAATCTAATTTTACTTTCTCTAAATTCTTCATGCGCGTTAGCATTGTCTCACTACAGTTATACACAGCATACATGCTATACCGTATAGATCCCATTTCCTGTACATGTTATTTAGCGCAATCACAAACATTTTTGTTACGTGATTTTATATTTTAATCGAGAAAAAATATAAAACAGAGAATGATCATTTCCCCAAAAATAATGACATGCATTTTTTAATCCATTATATTTAAGAGACACATTTTGCATTTGCTGATCGGCAGCATCTAAACTGGAATATTTTAATTATTAGAATAAGCCTGGCTGAGTATGTGACCCTAATGCAGTTAGTGCATCTCCTATATTTAAATAGAAAATCAGACACTAGGATCTAGTGCCCTCGGGTCACATGACAAAACCCAGGCCCAAGTTCCAGAACAGATAAGAATTAACCCCCGACGGAAGAGAAGTTTTAAGAAAAGTAGGAAAATGGCTGATGGGATTAGACAGGGATCGATACCTCCTGCCGAGAATCATGTACAGTATCACGCTGGGCCGAGCACAGAGCACCAGCGAGCGCGCTGCGCGGGGCAGGCCATGGGGGGGGTGGCGGATTTACCCCCGGCACCTTATTTGGATATGTGGCCCCCAAATGCCTCGTCTGGCAAACTACACTGCTCATCTCCTTCTTAATTCCTCTCCAGTGGCCATTCATGGGTCAAGAGTATGAGGAACCTGGCAAAGAATAACTTAGGGAGTCAGTGTTAGGGAGGATGAGGAACCTGGCAGAAAGTGACTCAGAGAGTCAGCGTAAAAGGAGGATGAGGAACCTGGCAGAGAGTGACTCAGGGAGTCAGTGTAAAAGGAGGATAAGGAACCTGGAAGAGTGACTCAGAGAGTCAGCGTAAAAGGAGGATGAGGAACCTGGCAGAGAGTGGCTCAGGGAGTCTGTGTAAAAGGAGGAAGAGAAACCTGGTAGAGAGTGACTCAGAGTCTGTGTAATAGTAGGACAAGGAACCAGGCTGAGAGTGACTCAGGGACTTTGTATAAAGGGAGGATGAGAAACCTGATGGAGAGTGACTCAGGGAGTCTGTGTAAAGGGAGGATGAGGAAACTAGCGGAGAGTGACTCAGGGACTTTGTATAAAGGGAGAATGAAAAACCTGATGGAGAGTGACTCAGGGAGTCTGTGTAAAAGGAGGATGAGGAACCAGGCTGAGAGTGACTCAAAGTCAGTGTAAAAGAGGGAAACGAAACCTGGCGGAGAGTGATTCAAAGAGTCAGTGTAAAAGGAGGATGAGGAAAAAGGCTGAGAGTGACTCAGAGTCAGTGTAAAAGGAGGAAGAGGAACCTGCCAGAGAGTGATTCAGGGACTCTGTGTTAGGGAGGATGAGGAACTCAGAGAGTGACTCAGAGAGTGGCAGAGAGTGACTCAGGAAGTTTGTGTAAAATGAGGAACCTGGCTGAGAGTGACTCAGAGTCAGTGTAAAAGGAGGAAAAGAAACCTGGCGGAGAGTGACTCAAGAAGTTTATGTTAAAGGAGTACACTGCTGTATGAAATTCCCCAACTGGAGAAATGTGTGTGTGTGTGTGTGTGTGTGTGTGTGTGTGTGTATATATATATATATATATATATATATACACACATACATATGTATATATAGATCATCTCTGTTGGGTGAAATTGATCACTATAAGCGGGTTGTCGTTATAACTGATTTTTCCCCATTTTTTTACCATCTAATTGACATTTGTTTATTTACTACATAAATATAAGACAATAAAATGGACAGTTACTTAACTGAATTTTATTGACTATCAAAATACACTACAGCTGTTTCAAATGCTTTTCAAATTACAGTACTGTACAAAATACAGAACTGAGCATAATTCAAATATGCTATAATAGTGCAGTACTGTGCATAAAATATAGATTATTGTAGTTTCATCGCTGCATCTCCTTGGCTTGTTTCTAGGTATTTATCATAAACTTTCCTTTTCCCGTCACGTGTTCTGTGCTCAGGTAGCTGGCCAGAGACGGGTGGCTTACTGCAAGCAAGAGTAGGGCTATCAGAGTAAGGAAAGAAAAAGAATTACAGTAGTTTTCGCTGTATGTTGTCATGTGTAAAAACCCCACAAAATGAACACTCTAAGCAGACTACTTGATTACTTTAAGCAAATTATTTAAACAGTATTTGTAAAGCATGATCCATGAAAGCGGTGGATCACTATAATCGTGATTACTATAAGTGGTTTCCACTGTGTCTCTATATAGTAGTTGAGTAATGGAAAAAGAACATTTATTTCAAACTATTCTAAGCCTCTTTACTGATTCAGAAACTCCTACACGGTGTAAAACACAAAGACGTGTCCAGAAAAATATGACTTCTGGTGCTTTTAAGTACATGCCTGATGGAAATTAGCATGTCTCCATGTTCAATGGCTTTGGTGATTGTAATGCCCAACTGCAGCGAACAAATTGAATCACGCTAAATAAATAATGCTCTGATTATAACATATATTAGCGTATTATAAATTCATATCCTCTCTCACCCACGGAGAATCAACTGCAAAGTGTAGACACATACAGAATGGATGCTGTGAATGTATATAATCGATACTCACAGTGTTTACTATTGCTTTATGTATGTTCTGTGATATTAAGTTAACTTCATATATCTATACATGCAGTCAAACTTATGTACAGTATATGATAAACAATAGTGACCCAAACACACCGTGTCTGAGAAATAATTTTCAGGAAGAAATGGATTTAAAAATTTTTTTTTTAGTTCCTCATAAAATACATAGCTTGGTGTCAATTTCCAAACACTTTTTAACAGATTATTCATCAGCAAATTTTCAAGCCAAATCCCCCCCCCCCCCCCACTAAAAATAATTCCTTACGGCTCTATTCGGCATGACATGGAAAAGGAGAGGATCCTGACACGAGTGCTGACTATGCACCGAGCACCACTGATGCTTCCCTTATTACTCAAATTTCCCCCGGAACGCTCCCAGCGGCTCGGGACGATGGGGCCAGGCAGCACCCGGCTGTGCTCCGAATCGTCTCGGGGGAAAGCCATGGTGGGCGAACGGCTTTTTAAATATTTGCTAATTTTTTTTCCGAGATATACACAAACTTTTTTTAAATATTTGCCACAAGCGCCAGCGCAGGATACTGCTTGGGTTTTCCCGACTACTATAAGCCCGCGTGATCTGATAATAATGACTGGGTGCAGCATTCTTCCAGGGACATGCCTACAAGATAATTTGCTGTCAAAACGACAGGCTGGGTTTTGTCAAAAGGAGTACCATTCATTTCCCCTTGCCAAATTTTGCATGGCTCTCTCCGGAAAAAAAAGGCTTTTGTTAGGCTCGGTGCTCTCTGCGGCATGACAATCCTTCAACCACCACCCTCCCCATCCCCCCCGCCCCCCCCGAGACACCACTACCCGCAGATTAGCAACAGTAGCAGGTGCTGAGTGCATCTCAATGAATTTGTCTCCAAACACATGATCCTCCTCCTGACTCCGGAGCCCCGTCAGCCCCTGGGCTTTCGTGAAACTGACTCTCGGTTGAGAGGAATAGCCTTCATGTAGCAAACACCGGGCGTGCCAAACGCTCCCCCCGCCGACACCCTACATTGCCAAACAACGGGCAGGTCTTACGCCTCCCGCCTCTCGTTTGGGGTTTCCCCAGAGCACTGACCCCCGGGCTGGCTCGTCGTGGGCCTCAGCGCTGGTAGGCCGTTCTGGTATTCCGAAGCCTACAGCCCATGATGAGCTCTGAAAAGGTGGAAACAGTTCAGACCGAGCTAAACACCAATTACTGGTGGTCGTTTTTTTGTTCTAAATGCCTTTGCAGCAAAACACGGGCGCTTCTGTCAGGCGGGAACGTCAAAGGATTTCTGCTGTAGTCTGCCATCTTTCCTCACCAATGTAGCCTCACATGCACGCAGTGCCCCAGTAACACCGATTAAAAATCTTCTTCATGACCCCGCTCCCTTCTGAGGTCCAAAACCTTCACTTCCCTTCTCCGATTATCAGGGGACGTGTCTGTAATATTTCAGAAGGAGGCACAGCGCTGTGTGCGCAATATTATCTCAGCCTGGTGATTTTTCCAAGGGAAGCCGCTCTCCAGATTCTTCTATCTGGCTATTGGTGGAATTTATCTGCTACTTTCTCCTCCATACCTACAGGGGGCTCTACACTTTTTTTTCCCTATCCTCCTCCCGCCTTGGTGTCACGTCACTGCGAACATGTTGCAAAAGTGATTCGTGGAGACCTTTTGTTTTTACGTTGACCGGATTAGGGCAAAAGATCAAAGGTAATCATCCTCCCGGCTGTTTCGGTAATTAGCTTCACCGTGGAAAGGCAGGCTGCTCGTGTTGATCGAGTATTAAAACCAGAAGCTGGGGGTGGGTTCCGTCGCCCTCGTGGAAGGCCTGTCAGAGTCGGCTGGCAGAACAGCTGGCTGTGGGGGTGTGACAGCATGTCAGAGGGCTGCTACTTACCCGGGTGAGTTTTGAGGGCGAATGGGAGAGGTAGCATCCCAAACAGGTTGTGGGTACCGCGTGGGAACAGGGGCCGCTGGGTGGCTTTGGCTCCATTTGGCGAAGCTCGCCCTCACGCTGCTGGACGCCCGGCTTTGATATCTCGAAATGTATTTTATTTTTTATTCATTGCAACTGAAAGCTCATCGGATGACACTTTGGTGGCCGATTGAGAGAAAGGCAGGCTGCATGCTATGCCAGGGGGCCGTGAGAGGCAGGGTGGTGCCCCCCTGTGGTCTGGGCCTGTCTGCCTCACCACGCACCACTGTTTCGGGCTCCCAGTTATATCATTTATTTTGTCATCAGTGTGAAATTTGACAAAAGACAAATCATAATTAGTGCTTTCTGGGTAAACACTTTGCTTAAACGAGCAAGATTCGGAATGAATGGACTGTCGTAACATATTTATTCATTTAGCAGGCAAAAATAAAACATTGTAGTAACAGATTTTTATTTTTAAAATGCTTTGTAGATGTTATCTTCATGAACAGCGATATTTTGGCTTTTTTGCATGTGCTGCTGTCATTGTCATAGGTAAGATATCCTCCCTTATGCAAAGCAAGCCCCCAAGAAACGGTACTAGGGTCGGACACTGAGTACAGCTCCACCATTTTCCTAGTAATTGGCGTGCAAAAATACACCATAAAAGGAAGGCGGAGGACTCTTCGGAGCACAAGGCTGTTGGTGCGTCCCAGGGACCGCGTGGCTGGAAACAAAGGGAGCTGCGTTCCTCGTCCGAGGAGCTCAGAGGCGTCGCCGGGATCGACGCTAATGGAGGCGAGTGATAAACAAACATGGGAGGTGCGAGGCGCGCCACGTCGACTGGCAGGCCGCAGTGCAGGAGGGCGTAAAGCAAGGGCCCCGCCTTTCCATTTTTGGAGGGAACAAAGAAGACTCGTCGCCATTCGGTTGTGATCATTTCAGCCTCTTCTGCGCGCGACTTTCCGTATTTCCAAAGCTGACGTTTCATCCTCTTCCGCGGCAGTATTAAGGTGCCAACTGCTCCCCCCCCCCCCCCAAAATATTTTCCGGGTTCCCGAAATGCAGCGCCCGTGCTCTCAACCCAAAACACTCCGCACTGACACAGCTCACCGATGACCGATTTGACAACAACAACAAAAAAAAAAAAACAACCACATTAATTAAGACATTTTCTGAGCCTGTGCAATTACAGAGGGGTTAACAGGAAATTGCTGGTTGGCTGGTTCCTAGGCGATGGTTAAGACAACTGATAACAGTAATTTTTTTTTCTGGGGAAAACACAGCCTGCACCCAATGGTTCAGATCCGGCTGATCGGCAAGGCGGACGGTGCTTTACAACCGAGCTGATCCGTGCAGGGCAATTCCCGTTTACGGACCGCTGTAAATTACCCTCTAAGCAGCGGTGCTTTTACCCGCAGAAACACGACTTTGCTCACTGGAGTGAGGGTGGTGGGAGGAAGGGGGGCTTCGGCAATTCTCATACGGCCACAGAATCTTAAGTCAGGCCTGATATCCCTGTCTCCAAAGCAGAGGGGTCCTCTGTGGTCAGGCGGCCTGCAGGACATATTTCAATGGATTTCAGTACGGGAGGACATTTGTTAGTCTCCACAGGGACTAACAAATGGGTGTAATAATTAATTGCACGATTCATTGAACGGTGTGGAGATTAGAAGGCGGGGAAGGATAAAATTTTTTAAATGTCCAGTATTTTTTTTAGGTATTCTGGAGAAAGCTTTGCCAAAAAAAAAAACATCACCAAACCAGTCATTAAAATTGTTTAGATTAATCACTTAAAAACAACTGGACCATATTATATCCTAATTAAGTTATAAATATTTTGCATGGCAAAACTGTGATTTACTGATTTAATTCACCTTATACTTACACAATATTTGTAATAATAATTCATTTAAAAATATTTTTTTTCTGTCTTAACGGTCTTTTTTTTTTTTAAGTTTTAAGGAAGCCAGCTGCTTCCAAACGCAGGAAGCTGTGGCGTTAGCAATCTGACGCAATGCTGATCTGGAGGGACATCTCCACGCAGTCGCTGTTTAAAAGCATCTGAAAATACAACCAAAAAAATATCCCTCATCAGAGGGCTAAGGCTCGTTAGGGCCAGAGTGTTTTAACGCCGTCCTAAGTTATTTCCGAAGAGAGAAAATTAAATTCCCCGCTAGGTTTCATAGCATTCTGCTGGAAATGAACGAGTGCTTTTATTAGAGAGGACACCTCATTGTTAGCAATTTCATAACCAAGCCACATAACGTCTGTGCTCCCATTTAGCTGTTCCCTCGCCCTGTTTATACGCTGCCTCCCTCTGTTCCAGGGGACTCCTCAAACCTGAAGACCTTGTGCGCTAAGGTTAGCAGAAAGCGACCCATTAAAGATCCACTGTTAATTAAGCCCCACACCGGCCCTGCTCTCCCCGTCTCTGGTGCACGTACATCAGCCAGGTGTTTCTGTGCATCCAAGACTTGGCCGCAAAGCGAAAGGCCTTCCCACGACGGCCCTAATAAGGGCTCCGTCGTTACTATGCAGACGCCGTCAGCTCACAGCATGGCCTCGGCCCCCATATATTTCAGCATCTTTTAAAACGAGCGACTCTGGTGGATCGGGAGCCCTTAAACTGAATTCCATGTGCGTGCTGTTGGCTGCCAAATTAGGTTGCGATATAAACTTGACGGTCACTGTATAAATCCGCCATTTGGCAGGGAGGATGCTGAGATGGACTACTGTGATAAAACTCCTTCAAAATATATAGTTAAAAAAATACAACAAAATGACCAAACAAAAAAAAAAAACATTTTGAATAGGAATGGAATCCAGTCCAAGCTGGTTGTTGAGTTTGTTGCAGACCAAAGACGGTACCAGTCCCAGAAGAAATTAAAATCAAACCCATTATCGTTGCCTGAAAGTCTGTAACTGTCCTGAAACGATGACATCATCTTTCCAGCAGTGGTTCATAACCCTCCTCTATTATGTTCAGCTGTTCCAAGCTGCCCTCAGATCAGGTTTAGCTGACCTATTTCGCCATATCCTTTTTGCTTTTGTCAGTTGTGTTCTCTCACACAAACTTATTCGCTCTCTAGTATGCAAGGCTTTGGATTACACGTCCTATTTCAACAAGGTGCTTTTCTTGAAATTGGTAAAACGCGGTTTATAAATTTATAAAGCACAAATCATTTCTGAGCGAAATATAAATAATGCATTGTTATGCGTCTGGGTAATCTTCATATAACCTATTCCGTCCGGTTCGTGCAATCAAACAATGATTCGCACATTTAATAACTGGCCCAGTGCAAAATTCTCGTGTAATAACCACAGCCTCACCTTTTTAAAATATTCATTTATTTTAGTCAGACACCATAAATGCTGAGATAAAAAGAGAAGCAGGTGTGTGAACGCAAAAAAAAATATATATAGAATAAAACAAAATCACACTGTAGGATTCTGATCATTTTAAGCCTTTCTAAAGCAAAACATCTGTAGGCCTATGGACTGTCAAGCCGGATCTTCCAGCTGAGGAAGATGGTTTACACTCCCAGTGCAGAGCGCCGGTTTCGGCCCATTTAAATCCAGGCCTGTGTGTTCTTCCTTTTGTGCCCGTTTAATCAACTTCCCCTGCTTGTCAGCGTTTGCACGCTAATCCAGCAACGCACGACGAATGCGACGCGGACCTGTAACCTGCCTTTGTGTGTCGGGCTCACATGAGAATGCACCCGAACGCCATCGGACAGCCCCAGAAAATTAAGACTGAACCGCGTGGCGGGCATCGCCGCTGAGGCTAAAGCCCTTCGGTATTGTCTGGTGCCCGAGTTGCAGATACGGCAGCTCTTCTTCTTCTCCGTCTCCGACAAACGGCCGCATTTTAAGGTAAACAAAGTCCTTACTTGTTACCGGGCTGACGAATCCTCAGAGCTACGCCGTCCTAAACCACATTACAGCACTTGCTGTTAATTTCGCAATGTGCTTTTTCTTTTCTTTAGCATCAAAGAGCATCTCTCAGGCTCCGTTGACATTGTAAATATGCTCAGCGCTGTCTGAACTCATTTCTGCTACATATCCACTCTGGCAGCAGCGTTTACTCTACAGGGGCACCCCTTCTCCGGTCTGCTCTCGACCCGAAGAGCGGAACGAGGCTGTTTATGCATGACCCCGGCTTGTTTGTTCATCTGTCGCTTCTGCATATGCGCGCTGAACATGAAAGGCCGGTCTTCTCCGTGACGACTCTCGGATCTTTTTGTACGCGGTGTTCTGCGCGGCCCAGAACCTGAGGGATACGGGCATCCTCCCTTCTTTTGTGCCGACGCGGATGGCCTGAGCGTCTTTAAGATCCCCACCTAATGACGAAGTGCTTCATACAAATAAAAGATCATTCACTCCCTGCTGTTTAGTGGAGTCTTTATATATGATTTTATATTACGTTAAATTCATTTCAACATATTTCAATTGTGGTATAATAATCTACTCAAAACGTCACTATTTATTTTACTTTTTACTCTGTAGGTAATTCACAATCCTAAAATATATTCAAGATAACACAAGGTAGAAGATATTTGTTATATAAACTGCACAAACCCCTTCTCTTTTGTCTAAGTAAATTGAATAACAGCACATTGTATACTGTAACTGGTGAGTCATATGAAGCCATTTCATTCAGGTGAGATATTCCTGTTATATTATTTTCAGTTATATATCTGTGTGCTGCACTCAATAATGTATCAGAGAAATCCACAAAAATAAATCTAAAGTCAATGATTTTAATTTTACCTCTGGTCTTAAAGTCGATAATTTCCTGTTTAATACAATCGTCGCAATAGCCTTTGAGAGGGGGGGGGGGGACGGTTTTGAAAGCATGATGGCACTTCGTGCGTCTGAAGGTTTCCTCAGGACGGCCGAGTGAGAGGAAGAGCGCCCCGGCCCGCGTCTAGCACTGCGGCGTTTCTTTTAAACGTTTATTCAGAAGAAAATCGTGGAGAAAAGGCAGAGTGGATTTCACAGACCTTCAGCTTTTCCATAGCAACACAGGAAAACATAGGAAGGATTATGCTGGAATGCAATTCATGACCTTGCTAACTTCAACATTTCCCAGGCTGACGGCAGAATGGGGCATCCTGATGAATGATAAGTCAGGTCATTTATTGCCTCTCAGTCTGTATTTGGGGGCGAGGTACATCCAATTCTAATTTCCCTAAAGTGTACAGAAATTAGGTAGCTAGGATTATCAGCACAGCATCAACACAGCTCCCACTTCTGTATTAAACACACTCACTGTGTGTGCAAGCCTGTGTCAGTCTGTGCACTATAGTGTAAATGTCATTATAACATATTGTATCAATAGAAGAAATTAAGAGTTCTGAGAGAGGCTAATTCAATTAAAATATTAAACATTTCTAATTTTTCCACACAAATTGCTTACTGTATGCTGCAGTTTTACTTCATTAGTAATGATTTCTCAGATGAAAAGTCCACCTTGTGATGAATTCATTGGTTATTTATGGCACCTTGCCCACCCCCCCAAAAGACAGCACAAGTAAAGTGGCCTAACCCAACAGTATAACAACATTGCCCCCTGTTGGTCGCCCAGACATTGTCCAAAAATGAGAACCTAAAAGTATTCTTCTTAAACATACAAAAAAATCAATCCAAAATGTAATTGCTGTGATCGGTGAGAATTTGGAATTACAAAAAAGTAACTGCATTGGTAATTGAGTGGAATTCAGTAGCAGTGAAAGCTGCACTCAGTCAGTACTGCTGAGCGGCTCCATTCTGGGACCTGGTCCTAAGAATATATAATAGAATGATATCAAGCCATGAATCAACGTGCATGAGCAGGGCTGAGGATTTCACAGGAGTCCAAAAGTGGGACTCTGGGACTATTTCATTCTTCAAATATTTAGTTCTTTGGTACTTTAATACCCAGTCCATAAATATTTTATAAAATAGTAATACATTTTATTTTTTCCTTCAAAGGTCCAACTTTCAGAATTAATTGCATTTTTGTTCATATTCAGCTATTACGCCACAATTTCAGTTATCCAAAATATTTGACTCATAATTTGAGTTCCTTTTTAAAAAAGTTACTGTCATTTCAAGGCTGGACTACTTAAATATATTTATGCTGGAGTTCAAAAATGTAAATAAACTGTCTACTCAAAATGGCCTTTAAATGACACAAAAATAATGAAAATTCATTACAGATAAATGTCACTATCAATGTACTATTTTACCAGTTTACCTGTTTTAGACTGACCAAAATTAGTGATTCTGTGCTTTGCATGGCTCCTACTGTACCAAAGCATTCAACCAGTGCTTTATATACCCAAATAATACCGTACCCAACGTTTTATTCTAACAAATCAATGTGGAAAAATTACATCTTCAGTTCAATTAATTAGATTTAACACACGCGTACAGGGAACAGAAAGGAGGAAATGTCTTCATCGTCACTTTGAAAACCAAACAGGGTATTTTAAATTACAATAACTGCTCACTACTCGATTGCGCCACAAAGCCGTAAGTTAATACCCATGACAAAGGCTTATAGCCCGAATAGGAGCATCAGCGCCACCTTGTGGCCGCTCTTGTTGTTTCCTCTGAGACCTGTTGGCCGGTGAAAAGCTCAATATTTATTAAAGCATAAGGTAAATAATAATAATAATAATAATAATAATAATACAGTTTTTGTTTCCGCGTTTATGCCATAGCAAAATCCAGTTTAGATAAGCGCGCATCCCAGGTCGGCTAACGGCGAGCGCAGTTCACCTCAGGACACCTACACAAACACACATTTTAGATTTTTAATGGTAATTATACAGACAATAAAAAGTTGCACTCACCTGCCTCTCAGTAGCAGCTTTGTTTCGTTGTCAGAATATTTTCGTCAAAAAAAGACGCAGTATCAGGAAAGTCTATTTTGCGTGATATTCTGTGTAGCGATTTATTTTTTAACTAAAATGACACCGGTTGCGGTTAGAAAAATATCGACAAATTATTATTTACCGTTTTGTGAAAACGGAATTTAAAACGCAGCGGCAGTTATACTGTATGTTTGCTAATACTACTATTAATAATAATAATATTATTATTATTATTAATATTTATAATATTTCGCGTCCTCTAGAATCGCTCTGGCCAACTCGGCTTTTCAGTAGAAAAACGCGGATAATACGCCCGGACCTCTCACACGCACTTTGAAACTGTTGGCAGAGTTGCGCCAGCGCGCCGGGCCACGCCGCTCCGGATGGGGATGCGCTGGAGGCGCACTGGCGAGAGCGAGCGCTCGGCTCCCCTCCGCTCGGCTCCGCTCCGCTCTCTGCGGCTTCACGTACTGTTAAAGCCCGAGGCGCTGGCCAATGGCGGCGCGCCTTACGGGCGGCGATGCGCCAATCAGGGGGCGCCTTATTGACAGGCGGGCCTGTCAGCTGGTCAGGAAACGCCGCTGTATGTCGGTATCTCGCACATCGGCCTTAATCTCTGTCCGAAATCCGGCACGTAAGTAGGTTTCGGTAATAATATGATTTAGAAACAGACATCGCGCTTTGAAATGTGGAGCTGAGAGGGAAATTTGGGGGGTTTTAATCGGGCAGTTATTGAGCGCCGTTCTCCCCCCCATTATTAAGCCACGGAGGGGAAAATGCGCGACCAGGTGTAGGAGACGGGAAGCGATCGCGGAGACGAGGCCGATCCCGGGAGAGCCGCGGCGCAGCCGGCCCGCCCCGCCCCAGCCCGCCCGCCCGCGGTAGGCGCCAAGCCCCGGGCCGCTCGGAGGCGACCAAACTGGACAAGACGTCGGACATCGTCGGGTACAAGCCGGGCCTGGCCGGGGCTCTGACCCCGCAGAAGAAGATGAAGAAGCGAAAGGAGCTGAACGCCCTCATCGGGCTCGGCGGCGACGGCAAGCGCAAGAAGGCCAAGAAGTGCTCCGGCCACCGGCTGCTGCGCACCGAGCCGCCCGGCTCCGACTCCGAGTCCAGCTCGGACGACGACGAGTTCAGCGGCGCCGGCGGCGTGTCGCCTTTCGGCAAGTGAGTAACCGGCCGGCCGCTTAGCAGCGGCTCTGGTTCCGCCCGGCCCACAGGACCCGGCGCTGATTTAATGCACTGGGGCCGGATCGCGCCAAGTGACAGTCTGTCTGTGTGTGTGTGTGTGTGTGTGTGTGTGTGTATGTGTGTCGCGGCCAGGAGGAGCTACGCGCAGTGTTGCAGCGTCTGCTTGCCGCTGTGCGCCTTCGTCGTCCTGGCGGCCTGCGTGATGGCCTGCGCCGGCTTGATCTGGATGCAGATCGCCCTGAAGGAGGACCTGGACGCCCTGAAGGAGAAGCTGCACGCCAGTAGGTGTCACCGCCCCGGGGGAGGCGTCCTTAGGATGGGGGCCGTTTTACTGCCTTGGCCTGTGTGGCGCTCAGATGCGCGGACGGACGCGTGACGTCACGCGCGGGTCACAAGTGGCGTCACGCGCGGGTTACGTACAGGCTCATTTCCCGTCCCTGTGTACAGCTTAGAGGTTTGCCTTGGGATGGAAGGGCGCCGTGTGTGCAACCTTTTTACAACTAATGGGTGACAGTAGCCTTACCTGGTATTAATTAACATAATTAGACTTCTTGGACAAGGAGTGTTGAACTGAATGGTATGATATAAATAATATTAGTGTATCATAAGTATGTGGATACTAAAACCAGGGGTATTAATGTGAAGATGAAGATGGTTGGCACTTTGTTGCTATAATAGATGTTGATTAGATACTGGAACGTCACTGGTGGGATTTGCCGCCATTCAGGTTGGGTATAGATGCTGGGTGATCAGGTCCCCCTCTGATGATGATGAAAAACCCTTTATTGCTATTGCAATACACCATGTCACTGGTCACAAGTACCAGCGAAAGAATTGGC
>JAODKM010000042.1:15421381-15441291 GCA_026780845.1 Petrocephalus sullivani
AGTGGAGATAGCCCAGCATAGACAGACAGCCATCCGGTCCTGCAGCTACAACAGCAGCACTGGAGCGCTGGTCACAGCTAGTGACCCACCACTCAGTAACTAAACTTTCACAGTCTCCCCACTTGCAGTTGAGTAATACGACTGGCATGGCAGAAATATGGCAAACTGGCTTGGTGGAAGGAAAGATAATGTCCTGTTATGGTGCCACTAAGTCACTAAGCTCTCCAACCAGCCATTCTGTGTTCTGCAGGAGATTGTGTGACTGCGTGCGGAATTATACACCTGTGCCAGCAATGGGTGTGACTTACTCAGTTCCTCTATTTGCTGGGGCTTCCACAGTTTTGCCCATACATTGTGTAGATGGGTGTATATGAAAAGCTTGATGGAGATGATGTAAACATTGTGTAATTAAAATGGTCCACCCGTGATCCTTTTCTAAAGCTTAAAATGCACTTATTTCAATATGGACCTTTTTGTGTCTCTGGAATTATCTCAGCCAGATGCCTACGTTGTCGAGGGCTTTCTGTCTGACAGCAGCTGTGCCTGTTTGAAAGGTGGGCGGCTTCTTACGTTTCTTTATTCCACAGTGGAAGCCAGCCAGTCTGCATCGTCACATGAAATACCGAAACTGAGCGACGATCTGAAAGAGGAATTAAAGAAGCTGCAGCTCCTGGAAAACGGCGACCGGGGCCTCAACAAACTGTGGTGGAATCTGACGGAGATAAACCGAAAGGTTTGTTGAAAAGACGCTGCTCTTCAAATCTGCGTGTTCCGTGACAATGTGGCACTGGGTGTCGGGGATTATGTCTGAATCCTTTTGTCATGAAACTGGTGTCAGATCCGTGACAGACGTCTGTCAGTGAGTCACAAAGTAAAGACTATCAATTTGTCTAATTTTAGATCAGTCTGCTGGACTCCACAGTGAACCACCTGAAAGCCAACATTAAATCTGCCTCAGATTTAATCAGCCTCCCAACTACGGTGGAAGAACTTCAAAAGGTGAATTTCATAACACTCCCCCCCCACTGTATATTAAAATTATAAATATTCTCAGATTCCCCCTCCTCCTTGGTTACACTACAGTGACATCTAGTGTCCAGTGAGGGTAACACAGCTCTGGGTATGACAGAACGGGGAGAATGAAATGCTTGGTTGTGTTCCATTTCACTGCAGAGCGTGGCTACAATTGGTAGCACACTGACAAGCGTGCAGCACGATGTGAAGACTGTTCAGACTGCAATGGAGGACCATCGCAAAACGGTGGACGATCTGAGGAATGCCATGGTAAAGCCCGTACAGGGAGTGCTCTGTCACACGCAGCGGGCTTCTTGGGAGAAGCCTGCCGTGTTGCGCATCGCACCGCGTGTCGGTAATGCAGGTTGCATTACTCCATGTAATTCAATCGCATGGGAAGCGGCCACTGGCATGCTTATTAATGCAATAAACACAGCAGTGTGTAAGGGCCGGTGTAGTTTGGCAGTAATAATATTATGAAATGCTGATGGCGTTTAACCTGTAATATAATCTCAGTCTTCGAGTCCGTGGCAGTTAAATACAGTAAATGTGTTAGCGCTGACCTTTCAGACCTTGCATTAATGTTCTGAATAATACCCCCCCCCCCCCATGTCCTCGCGTGTCCTCCAGCTGGTTACATGATGATGGCTGAAGCGATGTGGGAAATCAGTCAGCACGTTGTTAAATGGCGCGTTGTTTGCCCAGGGGGAGGACTTGTAACAGTGACCACCCAGCCCTCATAGATGGCCTCAAATCCATTACAAATAATATTTCGTTACAAATAACAAATACTTGACCATCAAATGTAACAAAATAAAATCCAAAGTACTGGTGTGAGAAAATGTATTTAATTAAAATACAAGTAATTTGTAATTTGAAAATGCATAACTAGTAATTTTTGCGCCGTTGTATGTCAATGGGGAAAGTGGTGCCGCTCATCGCCGGGTTTTGTCGCTTTGCTGCACTGCTCAAAGTTCAAATCAAAAGAACTTTGACCTGGTTCAGTACCTCTAGCAAAGTGACACCCAGCAAGATATAATATTCGGTTTGTGATGGGCAGGATCAGCGACATGGAATCCAAACTGCTTAGCAACATGGAGGAGGAACTCTTAATTGCAGTATTCCAGTACCCTAAATTATTTAATGTCACTTAAAAGACATAGCGAGTTTTAATTCAGAAAAAATTGCACTGACCCTCACCGCTCATATGAAGTTTCATCACTAAATTAAATTTGCGTTTAGTGTTGCGTAATTTATTTATTTTTTTTAAACATTTTGCCTCTTTTCGACCAAACGGCAAGAGAGCTAGTGCCTTTTTTTGGTGTAAAACGGTGTAACTTATTTTGTTTCAAGCTGAAAAAAATGTTACAATTGCACTTCTTTTATGGCTCTTTCATGATGTGATGCTCACCCGTCCGGCGGCTTTCGCAGAGTGCCGGGTGGTTCACCGCTGACTGTGTGAACTGCAAAGCGAATTGTTCCCATGTGCCCAGCGGTTTGCCGTTTGCTGTGGCGGAACTAGACTTTCATACTAGGGGTGGCCAAGGCCAATTCAGGGGTTGCACAGACTATGACAATGAATCTGTTTCTCGAACGATCAATTGCAATCGCCGTCTGTAAATGCTGAAATATTTTCATGAAGTCTAGTTTTGCTATTAAGAGGAAATAAGAGAATACTCGTTTTTTTTTTGGTTTTTTTTTTTGAAGGGGGGAGATTTGTTGACCCTCAGCCTGACTTGCTGACATAATTTGGCCATGCATGTACTCCAAACCAAGCACATTCTTCTGTGCCACGTTTCAGATTAGTAGTGCACATAAAATATTAATGACAGGCATATTGTGATGCCCAAAAGTCAGTAATCAGTATAAATTCTGCATGTCCTTGTCTGAAAAAAATGTTGGAGCAACCCTAACCGACGTCTTTTTACCTTGTTTATCCCCAATATCTCCTCTTTTAAAAGATGTTGTGGCTGCTGAGCTGTTCCTCTCTTTACCGGCTCTTCAGTGCCTTTCGCTGCCATAATACACACAAAGAATTGCATGCGACGTGCTCCGCTAACATAATTTATTGAACATAAGGGTACGGCGAATTTATACAGATTACTAACTTTTTGGGCATCGCAGTGCACATTTCATTGATATTTTAGGCATGCTGCTAATCTGCTTACAAATTGCTCGCTGCAAGTTAATGTCCGTTTAGCACCGAGAAGCCGGTGTCTGGACAAATGTTTCGCCCGTCATCTAAAGCCCTGGTAATTATTGCACATGCACCATAGAATTGCTATTAATCCGAAATGAGATTGTCCACCCCTAAATCCAAGTAATAAACTTGATTTTCCTTTGACATATTAATATGATTAATATGCTTTCCGCTCCCGCCTGCTCCCATTAGACTTTTCCCCCCCACAAGTCCTGTGATTAATACTGACCCCCCCCCCTCCTGTGGGATTCTCGTGTGTACATGCGCGAGGAGGCACGTCGACACTTTATTAAATGAATTATCATAATGCGCGAATTTCCCACTTTGTTTTAGAGTAGGGCGGCGAACATGAGCAAACTGGAAGAAATATGCTTTTTTAGATATATGCAGAAAACCCAACATAACAGCGCCTGTGATGCATATAATATTCAACGTCAAGTTGACCAGTTGTCCTTAGGAGCAAAGGTAGTTAGCCGGATTTTTCTGTAATGCAGCCAATGAAGCTTTAAAATTAGAAATTAAGTTGCCAGCCTGCTAGTGGCATTCTAGTTAATTCACAAGATCTAGAACACAGCACTGCTGCTTGCTAATTGCTCTATTGTTCTGTCCTACAGTGGCATTTAGTGAGCAGTATCAGATATTCTATCTCACTACATACTTTACCTTAAAGCAATTTGCACCAAGCACCACAGCACCCTCTTTCTTTGGATTACTGGCCATGGGAAAATGAGGTGCATAACAAGCAAGATGGGCCCAGCAGGATGTGTCCCATGATTTATGTGCATCTAGTCAAAGACGGTGATAGCCTGGTGATGAAGGTTCTTTAAAATGATAGATATTTTAAATAGTTATTTATTAAAATGTTAATTGAAATACTGCTCATCTCGGCCAGCACTGATAGAAAAGCAGGCCACCTGAACGGGCAGGCTTTGCAGAGACGCCACAGACTTAAAGAATCTGGAAAGGCCTGAGCCTTTGGACAGTCCAAGTTATTTTATTTATTTCACTGCCTCCATGTTCCTTCCCTCCCCGCAATGCATGAATGGGTCGGCTCGCTCGTCAGCGACTCCGCTAGCCGCTGCATTCAAGTGCACGTAATCACTATCATTTTTTGTTGTGTTATGGGAAATATGAAATGCCGTAGGTACATCTTTACCCTCCAAAATGGAGGTACGGCTCGCACACCATCCTGGCCCCTGGTGATCCCTGATCTGCTGCTTTATTGCAGCTCAGAGCCTGATAAGGGCTCAGCATCATTCCTAAGGGAATTATTTCTAAGGCACCGTGTCTGGAGTAAAAGGGTTTTTGTAATATCACTTATATCTGTAGTTTGTTGTTGCCTCCGTTTTTTACACCCTGTAATATGTGAAATAGTTCTTCCTGTGTCTGAAATGAATGCGCAGGCTTGTACCTGATTCTGCTCTTTTCAGTTCTGATCCAGCAAATCCAGCTGTGCAAAGTTCATCATCAGTGTCCTGTTTCTGCAGACCGTATCCATGTTTGTGGGCTATGGGTCCAGTCCAGATTCAGTCATTTTTTTTTTTTTTTTTACACAGTTAGCTGATTTGAAGCCAGTTATCAATGTCATTTCTTTCCCTGCAACATCAGTAACCCTCTGAGGCACAGCATAGATAAATATTGGTTTGTTTAGTCGACCAGATAAAAAATCTCTGGCCCTCTGGCTTGTACCGGTCTCGGCCGTTTTCAGAACAAATGCAGAACGTCTCATTCTGGTCTTGTTTACAAGGTTGAAATCCAGCATACAGAAGATGCCAAATCCTCATCATCGTCCACAGAAAAGACCGGTAGCTGTGTGCCCTGTGTGCCCCTGAATCAGGTACGGTTAAAAGCAACGTAAAGGAACACCGGCCGTCTGAAGGTGCAGAGAGATTAATGTAGCGTCAGTACGCCGCATTGAGTCGTTTTGTGCAATTTAATGCATTGCTAATAGTACGATAGGAAATGGCTTGTGGCAAAATCTTTGGATAAACAAATGAAATATTATGGGGTGTGTTGCCCGTTTGTTTAAAAGGCAGTATCTTTACAGGATGCCTCAAGCGAATCCAACAGCACGCAGATTATCTCACAGGGTGACGAACGGATCCAAAATCTGAGCACAGCCATCAGCAGCCTCGCCCAGAAAGTCTCCTCCTTAGAGAGCGGCTACCTCCTCCTCAACGTCACACCGCCGTCCCGCCAGACTGTAAGTCCTGCCCCTTTTTTGTTTGTTTGTTTTTCTTTCTTTGGTTTTTGTTTTGCCAGCTATCCGGTGGCTTGTTGGGTAACGCTGTGGGCTTGCGTCCCTCATTGAGTTTGAGTTCTGCTTTCACTTTTTGTCAAAGATGGTTGGAAGGTTTCACTGCATTTTTCGTAGGGCCCCCAACAGTGTAGTGTAATATAAACAATATAAAAACTTACTGAGTGGGGGGGGGGGGTGGTCACGAAATACGGGGAAAATTATAGTTCAAAAGAACGCAGTACTTTATTTTTCAGAATGGACATTCCTGTAAAATTTGAGATGGGTAGCAACTCTGCCAATAACGTCAAACCCATTTCCTGGTGTGAGCGGCGAGCCAGTGAGAGGAAGACGCCCATCGACAAACCATCCTGTCAGTGTCCTCTGGTGTCGCGCCCTACGACGAACAGTCTTTGGATTTCCATCCTTCAATTTTCCACTTGGGTCTTGTTCGGGTCGCGTGGGGCAGCAGTCTGAGCAGAGGTGCCCCGATTTCCCTAACCCCAACCCTAGCTGCCCTGGGGGTATGCTCAGGCACACACAGGCCGCCCAAGAGATATAATCTCTCCATTGTGTTCTGGGAGTCTCCTCCCAGTTGGAGATGCCTGAAGCCCCTCATCCGGGAAGCATCTGTGAGGCGTCTTAGACGGATGCCTGAACCACCTCAACTGGCTCCTTTCGATGCAGTGGAGTGTCGGCTCTTTGAGCACCTCTGGGACATGCAAGCATACTGCGGCTGAAGCCAGACACTCTGCAGAGGGAGAACACTTCCACCGCGTGTATCTCTGGGACATGCAAGCATGCTGCGGCTGAAGCCGGACACTCTGCAGAGGGAGAACACTTCCACCGCGTGTATCTCTGGGACATGCAAGCATGCTGCGGCTGAAGCCGGACACTCTGCAGAGGGAGAACACTTCCACCGCGTGTATCTGCAGTCCTGCTCTTTCGGTCACTACGCGGAGTTCAGCTCGGCTCTCTCTCCACTACGATAGACAGGTAGAATGTCCACATAACTGCTGGCACTGCACCGACCTGCCTGTCAGTCTCCTGGTCCATTCGGAAAAAAGGCCCCGAGACATCGCCTCAAGTGATTCCCCTAAGTTGGAACTCTCACTTTCCCTTTCCTAAAGATCCAGGAACCAGCACCCCAGTCTGCCAAACCAAAAGCACTGTCCCCAACCTCCAGGCCATGATGAAGTGATGTGGCAGCCAAGGCAGCCCAACAACATCAAGAGCTTTCAGGAACGTGGGGAATTCCATCCACTCATGGGGCCTTAACTAAGAAGAGTGTAGTTTTTTATTTCTTTGACTACTTCAGTACTTCACCCCTAGTGATGGGTAAGTCCTCCTCTGAGCTTCCCGACTTTGCTTCCTCTAAAGAAGGCTTCCTTCCACCTCCTGACTATATCCCTAGTTGAAGTCGGCAGCACTCCATCCTCACGGCCAGCAGCACGGACAAAGCCGTTTCCCCCTCCTGGGTAATCTGACGATTTGCCAGAATCTGTCATGTTCCATAGCTTCACTGAACTCCTTCCATAACTGACTTTTTGCTTCCGCTTTTGTTGAAGCTGAGCTTTGCCTGCCCTGTTGATACACGATCAGCTGCTTCTTGAGTCCCGCAAGCTAACCAAGCTTGGAAGGCCTCCTCCTTCAACCCGATGGCTTCCTTTACCTCTGGTGTCCACCGTCAGGTTCAGCGGTTGCCACTGCGACGGGCACCAACAACTTTGGTTCTGCACAGACCCTCCTCGCTATAGCTTTGGGTCTCACATGTAGAGAAACCCAATAAAAAATGGGTCTCACAGTTCTGTCTGGCATTTTCCCTCGCCACAAGATCCAAACTCACCACCACTTTGTGTTCTCTTGGCCGCTCAGCACCGCGCTTCACCTGCGTGTCCAAGACGCCTGTCTGCAGATCTTATGATGCGCTTATAAAGTCTATCATTGAGCTGCGGCCTAGGGTCCCCTGGTGCCAGGTGCATTTATCAACACATTTATGCATGAACATGGTTTTCATTATGGACAAACTTGTTAGCATAGAAGACCAATAGCAGAGCATCAGTAGAGTTCAGATCAGGCAGGACGCTCCTTCCCATCACACACTTTCAGGTTCCACTCTCGCTGCCCACACGAGCTCTAAGGTCCCCAGTCCCGACCAGGGCTTTTGCATGTTTTGTTTATTAACCTTATATTTCAGTTTGAAGTCCATTCATATTTTTCTTTACCATGTTCTGAACCTGTTTAAGTGCAATTCTGGGGGAATGTTGAGCAAAAAGGGAGTCTTAAGGAAATAATAACTGTATAATTCAAGTTATTATTGATATGGACAGTTATTAGCAAAATATTTTATCATGATCATTTTTATATCACCCAGTCCTAGCTCCCAAGCTGACTAGCTCCATGTCCAGTTGGGCAGTGCTGAGTGGCTGGGAGTTGAGAGTAGAGGGGGGTCTATACTGGGGCGGCTAGGCAGCCCTTTGTGACTCCTCGGGTAGTCCAGTCCCCGGCTAACCCCTTCTGAACTGGTCGGGGTCTCTGCAGATGGTGAACGTACCACAACCTCAGAATGGAAGCGAAATGGGTTTGGGCAGCAAAGATGATGAAGTTGCTGGGGTGCCCCCTGCAGGTCGGGAGAAGCCTGAAATGGCAGTCACTCATGCCACTGAAGGTAACATGAACATTTTAAAACCTGCTGGTGGGACCTGCTTCCCTTCTCTCGTGATACCTTCATACATTTATAGCAGTGCACGTTGTGATTTAACTGAATCGTCTTCACCATAAATTGTGCCCCGGTCTTCTCCTGAAGGATCTTCTCAGCCCACCAGGAGGCCTAGATTTCTGTCTCAGAGAATCTCTAAAAAAGAGTTGTCTAGCGATGAACCCGTGCCAGCGGCCTTCCCTGGGATCGCATCTTTAAAAGGTACGTCATTTTGTAACGCAAAGTGTAAAGCTACACGGAAACTGGTTTCAGACATCGTCCACATCCCATCAGCCCGACCCTCTGTAGGCTCACCTTCTCCATCCATGTGCAGATCTCGAAGACATCTTCCGCAGTTCCCTCGACGCCTCCACTCAAGGGCTGTCGTACAACGACCTGAAGAACATCCTGGGAGATTCAATTCCAGACTCCCGCCTCTGGGGGCGCTGTGACAAAGACGGTAATGAGAAGCTGACGCTGTCTGAGCTGCGGTGTATGACTGGGCTGTAAGCCAACGTGCTGTCCTCCAGTGACAGTATTACTTACGAGGTCCAGCCTTCCCCCAGGTTGGACCTCGATATTGCACTTTTTAGTAGCTGACCTGTGGAGTATTCGACATGAAGCAGGTGGGCTTGCACGTTAACTTAATTCACAGGAAGCGTCCGCCAACCCAATATCAGCTCTATTATGAAGGTTGTTCCCTTATTCCCTCATTCAGTCTCTAATTAGATTCTTATGTAACTTTACTCACAGGAGAACTAATAACTTTAGCAAAGTTATGACTTTCAAGATGTTTTTAACGGACTTTCCCTTGAATGGAAAAAAAAATCTGGTTTTGTAATCTTGGATGGTATTACATTTTAATGAGTGTCTGCAGTCGAAATTTATTTTGATGGAAATGTATTTAAAAATATCTTGCATACTATATAGAATTTATTTTTTTTGTTTGAATGTGAATAACGGATCTTTTTAATTAGTGATTACTCAGAAACTTTGTGTAATCGGTTTAATTTATTAGAGCAGGACTGTAAAATATTACTGCCGTCTCCAGAAACCCAAAGTCTTTTTTTCTTGGTAATTCCCTTGTTTACATACTGATTTAGCTTTTTAAGGGCTATACATAAAAGCTTTTACATGGTTTGGGTGTGCAGCGGGCAGCGTGAGCATACAAACAGCAGCAATAATTGGCAGAACACAGTCATATGTCACTCGGTTGCTCTGAGGCGTTCTGGAGCGGCCGGAGCTGGAGCCAGGCTGACGGGAGCCGTCGTTAATTCGTGATTCGGTGGTCGTAGGCGCTGTTTGCCGACTAGTGATGTCGCAAGTCGGGGACCATTCAATCATCTAGTACTGTCTTTTGTAAATAAGGTCGTTTATGTTTGTGTGACTGTGGGGCGGGGGGGGATTCTCTGTATATGCTTTGTTTGTCATTGTATACTCTAAAAACCAAGGATTTTATGAGATGGTGGTATGCATGTTGGACAGTGTAACAATAAATGTCTAAATTATGGAACATATTTCCTTTGTGACGCTGTGATGTAGAATCGTCATGGGTTCTGTTTGCCCCGTTTTGATAGTTATGCTAGATGGTGACTTCAGTCTTCAGGTTGGAGCAGTTTGTGCGGCCTGGATTTTTGTATTCGCACCTGCAGCCACTAGAGGGCACTGCTGGATAAGTCTTCTGCTTCAGGCTTCCAGGAGGTGGCATCCAGGGAGGTGGCTTTGAAAGTGCGGCTGCTTTCACATCTTTGACAGCTCCACAGATCCTAGAGCTGGAGATCTGTACATGCTCCTCCAAGCAATAGTACCAGCCTTTCGCATTCTGATTTGCCTGCCTGGAATCCCTCTGTTTTCAGTGCCAGTTATCCTGTGAAGTTGTGGCAGGTCACCAGGCGACCGAGTCAGCATCTTCACACCCGTAAGCCAGGCGTACGCACGCAGCAGTCTTGATGTTTGGCTGGTTCGAGGAAGCTTGGGAACCTGGAAACACCTACTAGTTTATGGACTCCACATTGATGGCGTTTAAGGGTTCAACTCAATTTCACAGCAGAGTTGCCCCAAGGGGCGTTACATGGATATGTTGTGATACATTACAACTTCATTAAGATGGAACAACACAAAGGCATGCTGACAGTATTGGAAAAGGGTGGCCTTGCTTGCTACAAGAAAGGTGTAAACTGTGATCAAGGCCAATGAGTCAGTTCTCCGCTCCAGCCTCTGTAGGGTGGCGGATTGAAGTTCTCACCCACCATGTTACAGTTCGTCACTCACATTTATGACATCGCCCCTCCATGGGACTGAACCAGGACTCCAGCTCAGATGGTGGCCAACCTGAGCACAGTGCGGACGTGGGATGGAAGACAAGGAGCTTGGGTGGTCAAAACATCGACACATTAATAGAAAGTTCTCTTCTGCAGTGCTCAATGAGAACCTTATGGACCAAGCCGTCCTTCCATACATGACTAGTGTCATATAACCAGCAAGGCCTTTAGGTGCTGGTTAAGAGCATTCCCTTTCTGTGGTATGTGGTGAGTAAAATTCCTTCCCTGGCTGGTTAGTCACATCCGTTGGGCCCTTGAGAAGAGGCCCTTAAGCCTTAAAATATCCCCTTGTGCTCTGGCTTTGAGACACAGACACACAAATCTACAAATGTAAGCAAAGAAGAACAGGATGGGATATGCAGAAACTAAAGAATTCCTGCAAAATGGCCAACAAAGCATCATTTCATTTCGAATATTTAGGTGGACGCCCGGAAAATCGGCGCGCACAGCAGGGCAGGGAGGGCTATCCTGTGATCTTAATTCCCGTCTCTAAACGGGCCGTAAGCGGTGGCCGGCAGCGTTTTATCCCGTCGGCTCTCGACTGCAATTTCCAGCAGATGTGTAAACATGAGCGTTAAGGGGAGTAATCGATCACGCCGAGCGCGTGTGTGAGTATCCCGCCTCCCGACAGTTATGGCCAACAATTTGTCACCATCACCCTCCCCCCCCCCCCACTGCCCGGCGCGTGACTTAAATGGATTATAGGATTCTCAAGGCGCTGCGTGTGTTTACGCGCAGCAATCAGGAGACCGGGCAGGAACATGGCCGGGCGCACTTGGCCACGAAGCCCGTCCGGGCACCGGTGGAATTTTCTCTGTACGCCACCACGAAAAAACTGATCAGATACCCGGTAATCAGCTGGGGTTTTGCCTAAATTGACGACGAGCTGAAAATGAGGCCCTGATCTCCCCAAGGATTCACGTCTTCATTTGTTAAACAAATCTTCACTCAAGTTTTCCTTCATACCAACTGTTAAACGCAAAGGATGTTCAAGGATGTTCAGTAGATGACAACCCCATAAAATGTTTAACTTCATTTCTGGGTGACTTCTAGACTGTTTTTTACTTCGTTAGATAATTACAATGGGGGGAGGTAATCAAATCATCTGTGTCCCCTTGTGCACATCCTTACAGATAAACCCCTTAGAGTTGCAGAAATAAATAAAACATAATTTCCACTTAGTCTTCCTTGATCTTGCAGGACTCTTCTCTTGACTGTTGTCGTCGTCTAGTTTACCGGGTTGGTGGCGCCACGCTCTACCTCGCCATGTTTGATGTACTAACATGCTAATCCCACGCTAGCTCATGGCTGTGCACTTACAAATCATCCATGCCTTAGAGCTGTTATATGATGTGAACATTGTGCAGCAGACGACATCAGGTAAGAGACCTCTGACCATACAGTACCGGTCAGAAGTTTGGACACGGCAAGCCACCTACAAAAGGGGAGTGATGGTGTTGCGTCACATGACCTAAACAGCAGAAATAGTTTTGGCCAATGAGTGCTCAGCCTGTAGGACGTACCCAGGAACTATTGGGGTTTGAGGGCCTTACTTAAGGGCCCAATGGCGCCGTCCCAGAGTCTATAGGTGCCGGGCCAGGGGTGCCGCCCCAGAGCCTATAAGTGCTGGGCCAGGGGTGCCGTCCCAGAGCCTATAGGTGCCGGGCCAGGGGTGCCGGGCCAGGGGTGCCGTCCCAGAGCCTATAGGTGCCGGGCCAGGGGTGCCGCCCCAGAGCCTATAAGTGCTGGGCCAGGGGCGCCGTCCCAGAGTCTATAGGTGCCGGGCCAGGGGCGCCGCCCCAGAGCCTATAGGTGCCGGGCCAGGGGTGCCGCCCCAGAGCCTATAGGTGCCGGGCCAGAGCCTATAGGTGCTGGGCCAGGGGTGCCGGGCCAGAGCCTATAGGTGCTGGGCCAGGGGTGCCGCCCCAGAGCCTATAGGTGCTGGGCCAGGGGCGCCGCCCCAGAGCCTATAGGTGCTGGGCCAGGGGCGCCAGGCCAGAGCCTATAGGTGCTGGGCCAGGGGCGCCGTCCCAGAGCCTATAGGTGCCGGGCCAGAGGCCGCCCCAGAGCCTATAAGTGCTGGGCCAGGGGCGCCGTCCCATCGCAGGAAAACACTCACACCTATGGGCAATTCGGTTACTCCAGTTAGCCTCAGCAGAGTCCCCATAAGGAGATGGGGAGAATATGCAAACTCCATGCACACGGTGCCCTGGCAGAGACTCGAACCCTGGTCCCACAGGTGTGAGGTGACTACTAACCACTGCGCTGTCCCTCCCTCAACACATTCCTTTTTGTTGTTGTTGTTGTCGAATACTTTTCTTGGTCTGTGCATAATTCCATATATGTTATTTTATAGTTTTGATGTATTTATAATTATTCTAAAAAGTAGAGAATACTACCACAACCACTACCGGACTGCATCACCTTAACATAAACCGTCACTTTGAATGTAGCTAAAATAAAAATAATAATACATTTTATTTATAATGGCCTTTTCATCGCAGATCTCAAAGGGCTACAGGTTAAAAAAAAGGCAAGCAAAAATGTAAACAAAATTCAAAACATCTAAGTCAGGGAACCAAAAGTTTTGTTAAAAAGAAAAGTTTTAAGACGCTGTATTTAGCAGATGGCTCAGTCCTAGTACACACCCCCAGGGATGCGGGTTTGAGTGCTGCCTCCTCTCTGTATCTTTGTGCAGGTTTCGTCAGGCTAACTGACACCTATTAGTGTATGAAAGTTTCTGCCCTGCGGCAGACTGGCATCTCCTCCCGGATGTACCCTTGTGCCCCCCCCACCCCCCCATATTCCTTCTCAGGTTGGACGACGGATGTGTAGCTGGTACCTCTAAGATCAGGGGTGCCCAATCTTACTCGCAAAGGGCCGGCATGTATGCAGGTTTTCGGGATAACTTTTAGCTGTTCGAACCCAGGTGCGAGGACTCTTCGGCCAATCAGTCCTCTAATTAGTGATCTAATTAGGGCGTTGCAGCGAAAACCGGCATACACAGCGGCCCTTGGCGGATAAGATTGGGCACCCCTGTCTAAGATGGTCCTTCACCAGCTCAGATCTGGCTCATGGTCTCGGTGATGTTTTATCTCAGTTTTATCTCTCGCATGTTCTGCCTGCTGTTTAAATCGTGTATGTGACTTTAAAAGTGACCGTATATTACTCTGTGTTGGTTAACCACAACCGGGAGGGCACCATGCGAGCGCCGTTGCTATAGAAACCCAAATTTGGTGGGAGTCTGGCATGAGTGCTTACATACGCCCTAGCAGCAATATGGCATTTCGCGATGAAAAATAGCGCCTGCATTCAAAACGAAAACAAACAAAGATTACAGTCTTTTCCCCCATTTTTTATTTATAATTTTTTTTGTCTGAAACCACCCAGCTATGAAATTATTCCCTGCAGGTTTTTTTTTGTCTCGCATCCCTTGGCGGGTCCTCATGGAGCTGTGGAGTGCCTCTCCACTCTGCCGCTCTTCCTACAGTGTTCTGCACACGAGTCTCTTGGCCGAAGAGCGAGCACTCCCGCCCCGTGTACTGTCAGGACTGACCACTCTCAGATACCCACCAGGCTGAGGACTGAGGTGTGGCTTAAAGGTGCAGGGCTCATTTAACCCAGACGGCCCCGGGGCCAGAGCACAGCGCTCGTGGGCTCCGGCCCCCCTATGGGAACCAAGCCGCATCCAAACTTTCTTTTGACAGCTTGATCCAGGGGCCTTAAAAAGCCAGTGCTCTTTGTGATGCAGTGTGTGTGGCTAAGGCTAGTCCAGTGGCCCTGCTTTTCCTCTGTAGAACCTCTGGGCTGCTTCTGGGTTCATCTCCTCCAGCACCTTCCCCCATAAAGTCTGGCCCTCAGGTACACGACAGCACTTCCAGCCTCTCGCGTCTCGGGCGCGGTGGGCGTGCGAGGTGGTCAGCGGGATCAGGACGGACCAGAAGGCCGCGCCGTGTCTGCTGTGCCACTCATCTGAATATACATCACTGTGAATATATTCATTTTTCTCTCCACGAGCTCATCGCTGAGCCTGCAATAACTTCTTGTTTAGAGAAGGCGCAAGGGCGAGTGATGTTTTGGGAAAGGCCGTGGGCTGGTGCTCCGCCCAAATAGGATGTGATGCATCTTTGGAGGACCCCCCCACTCACACACCCCCCCGGTACATGATTGACATGTGCCGTCGGGTCTCTGCTGGAAAAGGTTTGCTGGAGGAATCCAATTTTGAGGAGCCCCATCTTGATAGCGAGGTCCTCAGCTGTAGGCAGTGGACGCTTGTCAGGGGATAATAGCTTGGCTTATATCCTACAGGCCCCCATGTAGATTTAGGTCACAGAGTCCTACAGCCCATCTCCCCGGGGCCCAATGTCACCGTTCGAAAAGAATTCGAAAGGTTCTGCGAAATGAGATGCTGGGGGGAGGCGGAACAAAACATCCAGGCTGCAGGGAAGAGCCGCTAGCTCTTTCAACTGTGAGCTGGCCTAGAATGTCATGTAGTCTGTTCCCTTCTGCCTGGCGCCCCTTGTGGCTAAATTAGCTCATAACCGCAGTTAGGTTTTGATGTTAAGTAGACCGTTTGTTGGTAAGATGTTTGTGTAAATGCAGAGTATGTGTATTTAGAACAGTACTCATGGCTTTTTAATTACTAATTTATATACATTTATCTAAATGAAAATTCAGTGTACAGTCCCAGAATGCTGTCATTGTGAGCTAACATATTAGAAACAAGCCAATGATTGCAGATTCCTTGGCTTTGATGTTCTGTGTATTCTGCGAATATTAGCCAGCACCTTAGGGGCTGTACCTGAAATGCCCTGTTATTTGGTACCTGAATCTGCATGGCCTTCAAGGGATTACAGTCCCCAGGTTACCAACAAGATCCACTCCCTAAGTCTGTCCTTAAGTGAAATTTGTAGGCAAGTAATAATAATAATAATCATAATAATAATAAAGTAGCTACTTATGGTGTTGTACTGTACATTCAATGAACTGCTGAAGCTGAGCATTGTTTTTGCAAATACAGCACACAAAGTAGTGTGTGCCGTCGTCGTTATGAACCATCATATTTAACCCAAATTTTCAGTATGATAGACTTTATGGCAGTCTCTTCGTAAGTATGAGCTGTGCCAAACCTTCTTCACCCGGGGACTGTCTATTTCAGCAGGAGCTGGTATGACCGTTAAAACAGACTCCCTGATTCATACTACGACATCTGTAAAGAGGCATTTGTATGAAACGGCTTTGGGTAATGCTGTTAAAGTCACCTAAATAATAATTTGCTAAACAAAATAGTCAGAATCTCACAGTCTCACAGCACTTTCAGTGTTAGTCAGCTTCAGAGACCGACTTCAGACAGGATGTTCAGGAAAGCCATTTACAGCATTCATTAAAACTGTGGCTGAATAAAAGCTCTGCAGAAGATTAACTGAACACTATTGTGAAGGTATGTAATTACAAATTCAATGGCTCTTTGAAATAAGACTGCTTCATTCATTCATTGTGTCTTCAGCCTTATCTGTTCATTACAATCCGTTTTTTTTTAACATACTCATCTTTTATAGGGTTCTTCATTCCAGAAGTAAAAATAATAATAATGTAAAGTGGCATGGCCAAAGAAGGTGTGTGAATGTCAACATGGCTGTTTTGGAGTGGATGTGGAATTTGCGGTCAATTGGAAAGGACTTCTGGGCCGGCCGCATTTAAATAAAGACAAAGGCTAGCCAGCATTAAGATTCATAAATGTCTGCTCTTTCAAGGGTACGGGCGAACCGTGACTGCGCGTCTGCTGAGTGGCAAAGAAACTGTGCGAACGGAACATGCCCACTTATGTGTTTCGATGAAGATAAATAGAAAAAAAGGCTACCTTTAAAACTTGAGTTTCACCTCTGTTTTTAAATATTGTGAAAATGTGAAATCCATCCATCCATCAATCAATTTTCTAAACCTGCTGGTCCTATTCAGGGTCATGTGGGGTCTGGGGCCTATCCTGGAGGCTACGGGCACAAAGCAGGGAACAACCCAGGATGGGGCGCCAACCCATCACAAGGCATAGGGCAGGAAATAACCCAGGATGGGGCACCAGCCCATCACAAGGCACATGGCAGGGAATAACCCAGGATGGGGTACCAACCCATCACAAGGCATAGGGCAGGGAATAACCCAGGATGGGGCACCAGCCCATCACAAGGCACAGGGCAGGGAATAACCCAGGATAAGGCACCAGGCCATCACCAGGCACAGGGCAGGGAATAACCCAGGATAAGGCACCAGGCCATCACAAGGCACAGGGCAGGGAATAACCCAGGATAAGGCACCAGGCCATCACAAGGCACAGGGCAGGGAATAACCCAGGATGGGGCACCAGCCCATCACAAGGCACATGGCAGGGAATAACCCAGGATGGGGCACCAGCCCATCACAAGGCACATGGCAGGGAATAACCCAGGATGGGGCACCAACCCATCACAAGGCACATGGCAGGGAATAACCCATCACCAGGCACAGGGCAGGGAATAACCCAGGATGGGGCGCCAACCCATCGCAGGGCACAGGGCAGGGAATAACCCAGGATAAGGCACCAGCCCATCACAAGGCACAGGGCAGGGAATAACCCAGGATAAGGCACCAGCCCATCACAAGGCACAGGACAGGGAATAACCCAGGATGGGGCACCAGCCCATCACAAGGCACATGGCAGGGAATAACCCAGGATGGGGCACCAGCCCATCACAAGGCACATGGCAGGGAATAACCCAGGATGGGGCACCAACCCATCACAAGGCACATGGCAGGGAATAACCCATCACCAGGCACAGGGCAGGGAATAACCCAGGATGGGGCGCCAACCCATCGCAGGGCACAGGGCAGGGAATAACCCAGGATAAGGCACCAGCCCATCACAAGGCACAGGGCAGGGAATAACCCAGGATAAGGCACCAGCCCATCACAAGGCACAGGGCAGGGAACAACCCAGGATAAGGCACCAGGCCATCACAAGGCATAGGGCAGGGAACAACCCAGGATAAGGCACCAGGCCATCACAAGGCACAGGGCAGGGAATAACCCAGGATAAGGCACCAGCCCATCACAAGGCACAGGGCAGGGATAAGGCACCAGCCCATCACAAGGCACAGGGCAGGGAACAACCCAGGATAAGGCACCAGGCCATCACAAGGCACAGGGCAGGGAATAACCCAGAATAAGGCACCAGGCCATCACAAGGCACAGGGCAGGGAACCACCCAGGATAAGGCACCAGCCCATCACAAGGCACAGGGCAGGGAATAACCCAGGATGGGGCACCAGCCCATCACCAGGCACAGGGCAGGGAATAACCCAGGATGGGGCACCAGCCCATTGCCAAGCACAGAACACCATTCATACCTAACAAGAGTGTGGTAACTCCAGTTCACCTGTGTGAAATATTAGGGCTAATTGTATGGTGGTTCTGCTTAGATTGTATACCTATCTGCATATGAATGTTTTGTAAAACATCCAGTTTTATAAATTAGCGTTGGTCAAACTAGTGCATAAACTGAATTAAAGTGCATGGTAGCCAAATTAAATTACCCTTTCACAAGGTTAAGTTGCCTTACATGGTATTACTCACTGCACAATTGACTGTTCTTTGTAAATTATAAAAAAAAAAATCATCGAAATCAGACTCACTGTAGTTCCTACACACAGTGGAATTTAAGTGGTATGGGTTTCTGGCACTTATACCTTAAAATGCGTTTCTTTGTCTCTAGCTTAGTGCACCAATGCAATACCAGAAATGAGTGGCATTAAAGGGTCTGTGCGATGCCTGAATACAATTTCAACTTGTTTTTGCTTTACAGGTAAAACTTCCCCTCTGTTCAGAACATTTCTGTTGCATTTGGTGTAAGGAATCCCAGGAAATCAGGAACTACAGCTGAAGTACCAAGAAATCAGGTTATTTTCTAAAAACACGAGGAGAAAAGCTGTATTTTTCACAATTTGTGATTTGAGACTACTGCCAATGTCCTAGTCCAGTTTAATAATGTTTTTTTTAGTGCAGCAGTTATGGCTCCCAATATATAGAAACAACATTAAACTGGTTTGCTTTATTAAGGTCAACACTTTAGAAAGTGTGTGTGTGCGTGTGTGTATGTGTATCAATAGGGCTACTTTCATAAATCCCCAATATACCAGAAATGACTCATCCAGATTGCACAGAATGCCAGTCCTGTATTAATGGTAGCATTTTATGGGCAGGTTAGGTCTATCTGAAAGTGACCGCCCATGAAAACACTTTAAAAAAAAACGAACGAAATTGTTAATAATACCTTTCTCTTAAGGTCGGATGAATTCCCCCTCGGGTTTTATAGAGATGGCCCACAGTACAGTTTTAAACACGGGGAAATGAAATTCACCGCCGTATCACACCTCAATCGCCGCTTTCGGCATTTCTCGTGTTTCACCAAATAAAACACCGTCTTTAATTGAAATCCTCCCAATAAATGGCAAAGACAAAATAAAATGTGTGACGTTCATTTGTATGCCCGTGTTTACACGTAGGAATAAAAGAATAGGGAAAATACATGCCCAGATTAAAAGAGAACTTGATTCCGCTACAGTGAGATATGAATATGCATACATTCTGTCCCGTGCTGTCATTCCCCTTAGTTGTCCGCCTGCGATGCATTATTTATCCGTGAGATAGCCCCCATTCACGGTCTCATGTGAGATCACAGACAGTGGCCGGCGCTCCCGCTATCACAGACAGAAGTGGCAAAACAAAGGGTTTCTTTCTTTATAAGCCAGTTATTCGCATACAGGTAATTATATGCGCATACACATCTTTGCATCCGCCTTTAAAAAGTAAAAAAAAAAAGTTTTAGAAATGTATTTTAAAAAAAGATCTTTTAGAGGCTGGAGTTCTTTTATACGGGGTGCAGGAATCCAAAAATTTTATAAAACCTGAAGACTACTTCTTTGCCCAAACGGTTGTGTCAGTTATGATATGCCTTGTCACTTTTCCTTTAAATTGCTTTAGTTACATAACCAGTACTGACAAAATAATAATGGAGTCCGGTTTGTGTGCCTGTGTGTATATACTATATAATAAGCCTGTGTTGTCTTTCAGGGGTGCATGTTATTTGAATAGCTAAAATATAATACTTCGTTACTGATAGCTGAAGCCCATCCTTCAATCGAAGCCTTTAATTGCCCGTGGCTTCGCCGTACCAATAAAACTCCGGCTTCAGCTGCTCCATCAGCGACTACTGAAAAAGGGGGTTGCCTGGGTAACGGCCGCATGGCAACGGGATCAGAGCCTGGGGGTCTCTGCCGCTCGTGCTGCTCTCATTTTACATCACATCTCCTCACTAGGTGGTGTGCAAGCCACTGGAGAATAGGCTTAATCACACCATAGTGTGAAGCTCTGACAAAACAAGGCAGGACCCCCCCCCCCACCGCCCCCCCT